>JAQIVZ010001569.1:0-30648 GCA_034700945.1 Arrhopalites spinosus
TTGGGGTCACCCACAATTTGAGTGCAACGAAAGAAAATGAAAATTTGGGAGAGTAGGAGGAGGCCAAGTTGAGCCCAGAGTTTGTACCATTTCCATCGTCGACGGTCAAAAATAAATTGACCCTGTCGAGGGTCCCAATGATACGAAATGTAGCCGCAGTGCCAGCCAAAATTGACTATTTTACCAAAAAAATTGACCACTCCAGTTGACAACATGGCTCAAAATTTGACCAACAATTAAAATGTTTTTTTGTTATTTTATATTTTTGGTGAAAATATTTTTCAGAAATTTTTGAAAAATAAGTTGAAGCTTGATTGCAAACTTTAAATGGATTGGACATTTACCTGACGAAATGTGGAATTTCAGCCATAATTTTATTGACTGTGACTAACCCATTTAGATTTAATAGAAAAATGTAGCGTTTTAATCATAAAAAATCCCTATTTATAACACACACTTGAATGTAAAGGTTAGGGAATGGAAACCTTGAAATTATGCAAGTTTGGCAATGACATGAAAAATCACTTTGTTTCAAAAATAATTATTTTTTGTGATGAATCATAAAATTGAATGGAAATCATCAATTTTGTCATAATAAATAAGTTATGACTTCATTTTGGTAACACAAACTGTCCATTATTGTCACATTTTGTGAATTTGTATTTTTTGTCTCTGTATTTCTTCATTTCATTAAAATTGACGAATGAGAGAATGAAAATGAAAAAAAAGGCAATTAATTGAGCCCGATACCACTCCATGCTGGTATACGGGTGACAATCGGCCAATTAGCTCAGGTGGCGTTCAATTAGAACAATTTAATTGTTGAAAACAATAAATAAAAATGAATTGAAATTTTACGATAAATTATAAAGTTACAATTTTTTTGTAAATAATTGACTGTCAATTATTTACGCAAGTACAGTAAATAAATTCACTTATTTATTTTGTGTAAGGAATTTCATAAAATATTTTTGCAAATACGAAATAAATTGTCATATTTTTATTTAAATGATTTCTCAAGTAGAAATGTTACATCAATTAAAATTTAACTCTTTTTTTCCAAAATTGACATTTTATTTATTAAAATTAATTACTGACAACTGTAATAACTAATAATTGCAGACCCAATTCGCGAATGACGCGAATTAAAATTTGTAAGCTTGCCTGCGATGTCCCATACATCTCCGGCATTTTCAGAGTACATGATTGAGAAAAAACCATGTCAGAGAGAACATTGACCCAGAACTGAGGTCACATATGTGTTCTTTCGGGTCAATTGATGCAGCTTGAAACAAGGAGTACAAGAGGATAAATCAACGTTCACTAAAATCTGTATGAAAGCTGTCATCCACTCAATGCATTTTTGTACATTGCGTCATTGAAATTGATGAGAGAGAGGAAATCTTAAAGTCCGGAGAATTGCCAAAATTGACATTATAGGTCTCAGACCTAAGGTCTGTGATTGACATACATGAAAAAGAGTTTATTTCAGTATAACTCTTCATGTATTGACATTAAAATTAGTTTAATTTCTCATTTAAGCGGGATTTCGGGAAAAAAAATTGTGATTTTGAGTTGTGACATCAAAAGTCAGTTATATTGTGTAAGTGGTCCTTATTTCAGTTACATTTAATTTGTCTTTCCTTTTCATGTAAAAGACAGCGAGGTGGGTCCGTAGTTTCCTTTATATTTTGTCAAGAAAAGTAAATAATAAATAATAATTATTTACAATTAATTACAATTATTATAATTAAATTAATCATGACTATTTTGATGATTGTTCATTCAGATAATAATTCTCAACTCGAGCTGAATGGAATAGCCGAGAAGTGGAGCCTTGGACTCATCACTGAAATTTTTTCAACTGGAATTATAATTCTTGGGAAGGAAGATAGAGGTGAGACTCTCATGTTGTGAGAACACGAGATGATTATTTGTTTTTTTGGCTCACAAATTCTGATTTTTTAGTTCTCATTATCTCCCATATGAAAATTGTGATTAAAAATATTGCCCATTCTTTTATTCTCAACAGAAAATGTCCACCACAGGCAATCTAGTCCTTGCTCTAATCGAAGAAATTGAAACAAAGGCCGGGAAATTAAATAAATGTCCCCATTGTTCCCATAAAAATAAACATAAGAGTAATGTCAGGAATCATATAAAAAATGTTCACCATCGACCCTTCAAATGCACCCTCTGCCCGTATAAAACAAAACAAAATAGTAGCCTCAAGATCCACATGAACATGCACAGTGGACTCAAACCCCACAAATGCCCCCACCCCAATTGTCTGTTTTCATCTGTTCAAAAATCAGGTTTGACTGATCACATGAGGACGCACACGGGAGAAAAGTCTCATGAATGTCAACTCTGTCACAAGAAATTTGCCGACAGATCCCATCTCGTAGCTCACGTGCGGACACACACGGGGGAGAAGCCCTTTCAGTGTCGTCTCCGTGACTATTCTTCTACCCAGAACAGCCATCTTGTCACCCACTTCAGGAGACATACGGGAGAACGCCCGTACAAATGCCAATACCCGGGTTGCGACTATTCTGCCATGACCAGCGGGAATTTAGAAGATCACGAGGTGGTCCACATTAAAGAAAAGAAATTCACCTGCCCAACTTGTGACTACAAAACAGGGCGGAAATTCTGTTTGGCTTCCCACATGAAAATTCACGAGATGGTCAAGCCCTTTTCCTGTACCCTTTGTTCCTTTCGTACTAAACGACCTGGAAACATCAAACAACACATGACAAATGTCCACTCAATGGAGAGGAATTTCAAGTGTCATCTCTGTCCCTATGCAGCCAAGACAAAATCAAGTTTACAATCTCATCTCAAGATTCATTTTCAAGATAAACACTTCGCCTGCAGCCAGTGCCCTCTCAAAACAAAATTTTCTTTCAGTTTGAAGGAACATCTCAAGATTCATAGTGGAGAGACGCCATTTCATTGTTCATTTTGTGACTATCAAGGCTCCACTAGCCAAAAATTGAGGGTCCACATTGCAGGGCATACTGGGAAGAAGCCCTCGAAGTGTCACTTGTGTCCTTATACCACTGCCCATAGTACAACAAATCTTGAGAGGCATATCAAGACACACTCAGGAGAAAAGTACCCATTGAGATATGGAAAGGTCAAGAACAATTTGAAGGAGGATTCGAGGTCACAGGAAGGAATTTTTAATTGCAAACTCTCCTCTTGTCCATTTGTGACGGGAGATGAAAAAGAACTGGCGAGTCATTTAAACTCTCATCAATTGCCCCTCGTCCTCCTTACCAGAATTCTTCAGTAATTAAAATAAGGTCCATGCTGGCCGAATATAATTAGATGATTTATTTTGTATTGAATTAATATTTTGAAATCTTTGGATTGTGCCACAATTTAATTAAACTGGGATCATAATTTACTTTGTATTATCTTTCTCCCCATCTGGAGCCAAAATGTCGTGACTCGTAATAGTTAAATTGATCAACTTTGGGGGTTGGCATAAAAATGTCTTTTCGTTTTCATTTCATTTCTTCAGAATCTTGATGATCAAATATGAGAGGATAATTGCACACACATTTTTATTCAGGTATGAAAATACCTGTTCATCATCTCTGAATGAGACATTAATCAAAATTATTTATTTTTTTTGTAGCATCTTCTACTAACATACTTTTAATTTTAAATTTACGACTACGGCATCATTTTTACAACCTACGTCAACATTTCAGAGAAAAATCACAAACGAGTAACTTGATGTGATTCCATTTTGCTCCAACGTCCGCACTCTCAAGATTTTCCATGAAAACTTTCCTCTTCATTGATTTTATTTGATCCAGATGAAAGCATGAAAAAATTGAAGTACTTATTTCCACAACCCTCACATTGTGTAATTGGATGCATAGTTTACGCTAAAGTAAAATGAGGACGTTTATTCAGATTATGGATTAATTGTACAGCTCAGTATATCATGTCATCAATTTACATTTTAGTTGTAAATATGCATGGGAATTAAATTGTAAAATTACAATTATTGTAAAATAACAATTTTGTTACAATTATGTCAAAAAATCAAAAAATAATTATTACTTGACATAATAATAGTCGACCTAAAGTACATACTTAAGTAGAGCTCGACTTTTTTTAAAAATTGAGAAATACGTCTTTTCATTCGTGTACTCAGTAGTGTAAAATAAATTTTCAGAATTTAAACTTTTTTAAACTTCATTTTTCTCATTTACTGTAAAACTTCCAGCTTTTAATGATGACTAGATTAACTAATTTACGTTGGCTTTATTTTTCAATTATTGTGAATGCTAAAAGGTCCAGACTTGGGCACTCTACTTTCCCCTACAATATGTATTTCCTTGTTAACAAACGGAAAAGTAGGAGTAGAGTAGAGTAGGGGGATTTTCCGTTTGTTAACAAGTAAATACATATTGTAGGGGAAAGTAGAGTGCCCAAGTCTGAAACGGTGTCGAATTACTCGAATTTCACTCACTCAATGAAATTTTTTACATTGCGTCATTGAAAGGGATTAAATTGAGGGAACGAAGAAATTTTTTTAAAAAATTTTTAATGACATTTTTGATAGCGAGTCTATCGTTCAGGAAGAACTCTTCGCATAGAAGAGACGGTGTTCGTCAAATGACATTTTGACATTTTACTGTCATTTTACAATTCGAGCTCATAAAGAATCAGCCATCAGTCAATTAATTAAATTGGGTGAGTTTTTTTAACATCTCAATTAAATTTAAATTCCATAAGTCTTGTCACAATTATCCTCATGTTGGCGATGGTTGTATACTCAAAATTTGGAATCGCAATATTAAATTTTGTATAAAATTAGATAATTTGTCATTTAGGAAAATATTTAATTGACTTTTGAGAGAAGTACATGACGAAGAAGGAAGATCTTCCCAATTTTCTTGAGGGTGACTAATTGTGTGTGGAACTTTATGAGGGAAAAGATGACGGAAATGACGGTGAGATTTCTACCAAACAAAGTAAAAAAAAAATCTTTCTGTCATGTAAACAGACAGATGCAAATTAAGAGAAGAATTTCGTGTCGTTTATTCTTTTATTATGTAAACTCTATGTATGTAGACTCTAAATAATTAAACTTATTTTTCATACCCAACAGAAAATGTCCCTCAGATCAGGCAGGCGAGTCCTCCCGCTCATCCGAGAAGTTGAAACGGAGACTAGAAAATTTTATCACTGTCCCCATTGTCCCTATGAAAACGAAGGAAGGGGTCAGGTCAAAAATCATGTAAAAACAGTGCACTCGCCCAATAAACCCTTCAAATGTACCCTCTGCCACTACAAAGCAAAACAAAAGGACCATCTCAAGATTCACATGAAGATGCACAATAGACTCAAACTCAAACCTCACAAGTGTTCATTTTCTAATTGTAAATATTCCACTTCTCGTAAAAATGATTTGACCCTTCACATGAGAATCCACACAGGGGAGAAGCCCTATAAGTGTCGTCGCTGTGATTATTCTTGTACCCAGAATGGCAACCTTGCCACTCACTTCAGGAGGCACACGGGAGAACGTCCGTACAAATGCCAATACCCGGATTGTAAATATTTTACCACCACTAAGGGTAATTTACAACTTCATGAGGTGGTCCACACAAAAGAAAAAAAATTCTCTTGCCCAACTTGTCATCATAAAGTTAGACGGCTATCAGACTTACAGAGTCACATGAGAAGTCACGAGAAGGTCAAGCCCTTTTCTTGTACCCTTTGCCCCTTCCGTGCTAAACAACGTGGAAACATCAAAAGACACATGGCTCATATCCACTCACAGGAAAGAAATTTCAAGTGTCATCTCTGTCCCTATGCAGCCAAGACAAAAAATAGTTTACGTCAGCATCTCACGTCTCATTCACAAGAGAAACCCTTCGCTTGTAGCCAGTGTCCTTTCAAAACAAAATTTTCTTACAGTTTGAAGAAACATGTCAAAATTCACAGTGAGGAGAAACCATTCCATTGTTCATGTTGTGACTACCGAAGCTACACTAGCCGAAAATTGAAGCTCCATATAGCAAAGCATACTAGAGAGAAGCCCTGGAAGTGTCACTTGTGTCCTTATACTACTGTCCATAGTACAACAAATCTTAAGAATCATGTCAAGACACACTCAGGAAAAAAGGCCCCGTTGAGACATGGAAAGGTCAAGAACAAGTTGAAGGAGGGCCTGAGGTCACAGAAAAAAAATTTCAATTGCAACCTCTCGTACTGTCCATTTGTGACGGGAGATGAAAAAGAACTAGCGAGTCATTTAAATTCCCATCAATTACCCCTCGTCCTCCTTACCAGAATTTCTCAATAAGGTCCATGCTGGCTGAATATAATTAGATGATCTATTTTGCATTAATCTTTCGAAATTATTAGGTTGTATTATTTAATTAAACTAATTTATATTTTCCTTTGTATTCTCTTTCTCCCCCTCTGGAGCCAAAATTATTTTATTCATAATAATTAAATTGACGCACATACGCAACTTTGGTGGTTTACATAAATTTTTCTAAAATTTCATCTTTTCACAATGTCCATGTGATGAAATATGGGAAAATAATTGAACACACATTTTTTAACCAACAAGGCAAAATTCATAGTCTCAAGTCCGGTTAAAATTCAATTGTTTTTTTGGCATGACCTTGTCACATTAAATTATTTTTACTCGGGTATAATCATACTTGTTCATCATTTCTTTTTTTGAAACTTCAGTTTTCTCCTTTTATTCATAATTCATGCCCAGCTTTTAATGATGACTAGATTAACTAAAGCTTACGTTGGCTTTTTTCATTTATTGCGAATACTAAACGGCGTCGAATTAATCGAATTTCAACTCAATGAAATTTTTTGCATTGCGTCATTGAAAGTGCTTAAATTGAGGGAATGAAGAAATTTTTTTTTTAATTTCTAATGTCATTTTTGTCATTTTCTCATTTTAATTGTTATTTTACAACTCGAGCTCATAAAGAATCAGCCATCAGTAAATCAATTAACTTGGGTGAGTTTTTTTAACATCTCAATTAAATTCCATAAGTCTTGTGACAAGACTCTTGTCATAATTATTCTCATTGTTAGCGATGGTTGTACTTATGTATATTATACACATGTACATTGTATAATCAAAATTTGGACTCCCAGTATTACATTTTGTATAAAATTAAATAATTTGTCATGTAGGAAACTGTTTAATTGACTTTTGAGAGAAGTACATGAGGGAGAAGGTGATCCTTGACGTCTTCCCAATTTCCTTGAGGGTGACTAATTTTGAGTGAAATTATATGACGGCAAAGAGGAGATGAAGGTGAGATTTCTACCAAAGATTTAAAGTTAAAAATACAATTTCTGTCATGTAGACAGAAAGATTGGGAAGAAAGATTGAGAGAAGAATTTTTTTTTCACTATGTAAAATTAATGTTCACTCAAAATAATTAAACTTATTTTTCATACCCAACAGAAAATGTCCCTCAGATCAGGCAGGCGAGTCCTCCCGCTCATCCGAGAAGTTGAAACGGAGACTAGAAAATTTTATCACTGTCCCCATTGTCCCTATGAAAACGAAGGAAGGGGTCAGGTCAAAAATCATGTAAAAACAGTGCACTCGCCCAATAAACCCTTCAAATGTACCCTCTGCCACTACAAAGCAAAACAAAAGGACCATCTCAAGATTCACATGAAGATGCACAATAGACTCAAACTCAAACCTCACAAGTGTTCATTTTCTAATTGTAAATATTCCACTTCTCGTAAAAATGATTTGACCCTTCACATGAGAATCCACACAGGGGAGAAGCCCTATAAGTGTCGTCGCTGTGATTATTCTTCTGCCGGGAGCAGTAATCTTGTCATTCACTTCAGGAGGTACACGGGGAAACGCCCGTACAAATGTCAATACCCGGATTGTGACTATTTTGCTAAAACCAGCGGGGATTTGAAAGATCACGAGGTGGTCCACACAAAAGAAAAGAAATTCTCCTGTGTAACTTGTGACCAGAAATTTGGGCTAAAATCCCATTTAGTGGGTCACATGAGAATTCACGAGAATGTCAAGTCCTTTTCTTGCACCCTTTGTTCTTATCGTGCTAGACAACGTGGAGCCATCAAAGTCCACGTGACTCACATTCACTCAAAAGAGAGAAATTTCAAGTGCCAACTTTGTCCCTATGCAGCAAAACAAACTCAACATTACAAAAGCATCCCAAGGCTCATTCACAAGAGAAGCCCTTCGTTTGCAGCCAGTGTCCTTACAAAACAAAATATTCCTCCTGTTTGAAGGAACATCTCAAGATCCATAGTGGGGAGAAACCATTTCATTGTTCATTTTGTGACTACCAAATCTACACTAGCCGAAAATTGAAGCTCCATATGGCAAAGCATACTGGCGAGAAACCATTTAAATGCATTTGTGCCGTTTTGCCACTGCTCACAGTTCCACACGATTGAAGACACACATGAAGACACACCAGCAGAGAGTTAGAAGAAGTGATGAAAATGCAAATCAATTAAATTATCAAGAGGTCAAGGACAATTTAAAGAGATGCCTGAGGTCACGTGGAAAATTTTTTAATTGTAAATTTCTTGACTGTAAATTTAGTACGGGACAGGGGAAAGAATGGGCGAAGCATTTAAATTCCCATCAACTGCCCATCGTCGTCCCCACCAGACTCCAAAAATAGTAAAAAAATATTATCTACTTTATTGACACTCTGAATAGTTTTTTTGTATTTTTTAATTGTTAGTTTTTTGACAACTAATTTTTCATCTTTTACTATTTTTATTATTCGTATTTGTGTAAGCTTTCTGCCTAGTCTTTTCATTGACATGGCTAACATTTAAAATTAAACATGGAATTTGTCAATTTATTTTACACCCAAAATAGTTAATTTGAGCTTGAGTTGACTAACTACTTTAATCTTGTCTAATTTTATCACTAAACGTATTTTACAAATTGAAACTTCATTTTAATATGTGCATTTTTTATGTTTTTAATAAATTCAATTTATCTTCACAATGATTTCAATCTAATAATATTAAAATGACGATTCTAAAATGACATTTAAATAATTGTTTTTTTAATTTCTCAACACTAGCAGTCCCATAATTGTCAGTCAAGTTTTAAGAACGGCGTCAAAATTGTTCAATTTCCACGCCACTCACCCCAATTTCAAGTCAGAGCTTTACTGAGAATAGACCAATCCAGTCCAAATTACAATTTACGTGTTTCAAATCGAAGCTTAATTGTAATTTTTATACAGCCGAGCATTAAATACATGAAAATTTTAAACTTGATAATTTTATTTAAAACTTTATAATTCCATTTTAAACATAACACACGGTTTGAAAGACATTTGACCTTAAACTTGTTTTTCTTCTGTAAAGTGCAGTGAGCTTGAATATGCAAATTTCCATGTGAATTTACACACACACGACATGACTTTTTATGACTTTGTCTAAGTGCACTCTCATATTTTACATGGGTATTTTTATTGGACTTGTCATTTTTTTCCAAAAAGGAAAGGGATATCCTTCTTAAGTAATAAAACAGATTATTTTTTTTTATAATTAATTAGACAAAATCTAGGTAAACCATTTTATGACTGTCACTTGGCTCTTGGTTTGAACTCATTAAAAAATAGTTCATCTTTTCTCAATTCCTGTTTTTTTATTTCCATTGTTAATTTTTGTAAACCAGAATAAAATTCAACGGGAAAACTTTGACTCCATTTTAGTTGTCATTTTGCTATACTTGGACGCTGATTGGAAGACTTTTTTCAGTTTTTGTGAACCATAACTTATTTATTTTTTGCGCAACTACAAATTGCAATATTATTAATATGAAGCAGTTAAAAATATTAATTGTGATCAGTATAATTTTACAATTAAACTTGACATGGGCCTGGGGTCCTTTTATTGATTGGGATGATGATGACAACGAAAATGAAGAAATTGTGACGACTCAATTGACACCCCTCAATTTTAATGAAGAAAGTGTCACTACAGATTTAATTGGACAATTAAATTCATCTGACCCATCTTCATCTGCTGAATTTGACTCAAATTTAGGAGAAAAATTATTTTTAACTCCTCTTCTTATGAACTCAAGTCAATTAAAAAGTTCTCCAGAAATTTGGAGGGAATTGGCTCTCGTCAAAAATTTGAGTGAAGTTTTGTCCTACAGTGGATTCCTTACTGTTAATTCTGATTTGGGGTCTAATTTATTTTTTTGGTTCTTTCCTGCTGCTGTAAGTAATTTAATTTTAATTAAAGGGATTATTTCAATTAATAAGATTTTAATTATAGTATAATGCTGAAAATGCTCCTCTCATGCTTTGGCTTAATGGTGGGCCTGGTACGAGCTCAATGTTTGGTCTTTTTGTGGAAAATGGACCTTTTTCAGTTAATGATGATGGGGAGTATCTCCAATTTCGGAAAAATCCATGGACTCTGACTCATTCCATGTTGTAAGTGGATTAAAATAATTAAATTATAATTGTCATTTTAATTTTTTACTTTTTTATTTTACAAAGGTACATTGATAGTCCAGTGGGGACAGGTGAGGTCAATTAAAATTCTGAAAACTGCCAAACGTCAAGTCCTGATTCCATCTAAATTACTTTTGGTGGCATAAATAAACTGAGCGGCGTTGAAGCGCTCCAATTTAAATTAAATAATTAATTTTTAGGTTTCAGTTTCACCCAATCAGAGGAAGGCTACGCGAGGTAATTTTTACTAAATTAATTTTTTAATTAAAATTATATATTTAACTATTTTACTAATTAGGAATCAAGACGATGTCGCCAAAGATTTGTACGAGGCTCTCGTCCAATTCTTTACAGTTTTTCCGGAATATTTAGCCCGAGATTTTTATGTAGCTGGAGAATCTTATGCTGGTAAATAATTAAAAAATTAATTTAAATGTCATTTATTTAATTAAAAACTATTTTTATTTTAAGGTAAATACGCTCCAGCCATTGCATTAAAAATATTCAAAGAAAATGGTCGACGTGGTCCACATCTCCGAATTAATCTCAAGGGTCTCATCATTGGCTCCGGTTTCTCAGATCCCTTGACTCAGAATGAGGTGAATTTTCAAAAAAATCAAAATTTTAAATAAATTACCGATTAAAATTTTAATTTTAATCTTTAGTACGGAGAGTTCCTTTACAACATGGGACTCATTGACGAAGTGGACATGGTTTACTTTAAAAGTGAAGAAGGTGAATTAATTTGAATTAATAATTTAATTAAAAAAAGAATATTTAAATAATTTTTGGTGGAATTGTCAGAAAAAATAAGAAAACTCATTAAAGTTCAAAATTGGAGACTGGCGACGGAGGTAATTAAATAAATCTTTAAATAAAAAATTTAAATTAAATTGTAATTAAATTATTAGGCTGTCCAATCATTAATTTTGGGATTTCCTCATCAACAAAGAAGTCACTTTGAAAATTTAACACAATTTCGTTTTTATATGAACATTCTCAAAACGACTGTCCCTCAACCGTACAAAAATTATGCGGAATTTTTGTCCAAAGATCATGTCAGGTAATTAATAAAATAATTAATTTTAATTCCAAAATAATTAAATACCTACTAAATTAAATTAATTAATAGGAGAGCCCTCCACGTTGGCGATCAAAGATTCACTCGAACAAGTCGAACAGTTTTGAATTTTATGCTACCCGATATTTGTAAATCGGTCAAACCCGCCATTGAAAAACTCCTCAACGAAGATTTCCGGATGCTATTGTACGCACCCCAACTAGACATAATTGTACCTCACACTGGTATTGACAAATACATTAAAAGTCTCCGCTGGTACGGCACACGTCAATATCTTGAGACCCCTAGAAGAGTTTGGCGGGTCAAAGGTGAAATAGCGGGTTATGTCAAGACTGTAAAAGGTGGAAATTTTGTCCATCTTGTCTTAAGAAATGCGGGACATTTGGCGAGTTATGATCAACCCGAGTGGACTTTTGAAATGGTCAATCGATTTACTCGAGGATTGCCATTTTAAATTATTTTAAATTTTATTTATTTAATTAGACAATAATTATGAGAAAATTTATATAATTTAAATTTTGAACAAATGTCACAAAACTGTTTTTGAGTGGCGTTGAAATAAAAACTTTTAGTCTAAATCATTTCCAATTATTTCAGCCGTGTATTTGAGTACAGTCTCATTTTGAGAATTTTCAAAAACAAGAGTGTAAGTTCCCAAAATGTCAAAAACTAAAGAATTGTTCAATGGTTCTCCCTTCGATTTGACCTTTTCCTTTGACACCACTTCCGTTCCATCTAAAGCAACAGAAAAGTCCAGATCTCCATCTTCCACTTGGAGAGACCAGACAAGACGAACTCCAGGTGTGTGGACTTGAAATTCAACGTTGAGTGTTTCACCTCCATTTAATGTTATTGACACAGTCTCTGTTTCGTCCTCGGGGTCATTGAGGTCATCTGTGTTGGTTGTAGCAGTTATTGTTTTATTACTTGTCCCTCCGTAAGCTTAGGGAATTTGGTCTGCTGGTAATGATTTTAGTAGGGCTGCCTTCCATTTTGTTGCATTTCTACAAGTGAAATTTGGCATTTAAATTGGGGATTTAATTGTGATTAAAATTAATTTTACTTTGAATAAATCTCAACTTTTGAGACTGTCTTTTTGGCAAAATGGGTTTGATGATGGCGTACAAACTCGTAAAGATTTTGTTGGCGTTGATTATATAAGACGTTTTCAAAGTTTCGGGATAATTAGCGTCCAATGACCGGACTGTGTTGAGGACTGTGTCGAGTACTATAAATAAATTTTAATTAATTAATTTAAATTAATTTTCATCAAATTAAATTGCATTTAAAAACCTCCTTTTCCTCTATAATTATTCATGGAGATTCCTTCAACGTCCACAATAACAATAATTGGGTCACTGGCCCACCATCACGGGTCAATTTACCCTTCATGTCTTGCATGAGGCGCTCGTAAATTTGATTTATGTACTGCTCATAATCACTTCGATAACCTTTTTTGACCAATTTTCTACAAAGGTCAATTTCCAATTATAATTTAAATTGACAAGTTAATTTTTTTTAACAAAAGTGAGCTCATCTAATATTAAAGGTGCCCAGTTTGAGGATTAAAACTAATTTAAATAAAAATAATAATTAATTAATTAAATTATTATTATTTAAATGCGCAATTAAATTAAAAAATTACTGGAAGAACTATCCAGGTCATATCCAGCAAAGAGGACACCTAAACTTTCCATTATTTCAGGGGGTGTCCATGTTAAAATTGAATCTATTTCTTTTTCTTTACGCCATTGTAACGACTAATTTTAATTAAAATTATTTTAATTATATTTATTTTAAATTAAAAAAAATTTAAATACCTTTCGCAACATTTTTTCGGCATTTTCCAAATTTTTCTCTCTAGCTAAAAAAACAAAGAACATAATTTATTTTCCAAAATTTTCTCAATTTAAATTACCTCTAATCCATCGAACCAAAAAATGATCTGAATTTTGCTCATCCACTAATTTCAAGTCATCCAATCGTTCTCGAAACTAAAATTAATTTTAAATAAAACATCAATAAATAATTAATTTTAATTAACCTACCTATTTAATTACAATTTACTAAACTGACCTGAGTGAGGAGAGCCAACTCTTGTATAGTAGGTGAGCTCATTTTATTAAAATTAAAAATATTTTCAAACTATAAAAATCGACAATAATTTAACTAACTAATTACACGATCAAATTAAATTATTAATTTACATGAAAATTATTCAGAATGAGACTAACGTTATTTTAAATACTTGACATGTATTGTTATCCACAAACAATTATTTTATTTATTTATTTAAATGCTCTAATTTAATTTTCATTGTTCTAGTATTACTTTTTTACTTTGCTCTATAAAACAATAGCAAAATCATTTTAATTTAATTAATTATTAAATCATTTTATTCATTAAAAATCTGCACAGAAAATAAATATGAAAAATATTCACAATAATAAATTGCAAAAAAATGCATTTTTTCTGAACTCCAGCTCACAGTCCTTCAATTTATTTGCCAATTGTCATTTCCCTATTAAAATCATAAACATCAAAAAAGTTGCAATATTTAATTCCAAAAAAAACTTGATCACAACATGCGTAGATTATTTTTTAACTAATTAGAATTAAATTGCATAACAATCTGAATTTGTTATTTAACTCTACTCTAGGTCATCCCTCTCATAAGAAAACCTTCAGCCTTCAATGCATAAAAAAGGTTTTTCAAGGCCACACTCTCCATTGGAAATTTACCCATAAAATTCCTTATACAAGTCAAAAGTCCATCTCCAGCCTCTTCAGAAAAAACTTGTAGATAAAAAAATGGACAAAAAACGAGTTCATCACAAAAAAACCTTTTTCTCATTCATTTTGACAATTTTACCTCTTCAGTCTCATCATAACATTAAACTTGTCAACATTAAATAAAATGAAATTAAATATTGTACTGTGTCTCCTCACTTTATTTAATTATGGCCAAACATCAAAAATATTATTCATCATTGGCCTCGGCTCCCACAGTCACCGAGCCTCAATGGAACCCTTGGCTCACAAATTAGTTGAAAAAGGTCACCAAGTCACATTTTTCACACCGATTCCTCCCACTGAGCCAAATCCAAAATTTAGTGAATTTTCAACTTCAGAATTATCTGATTTTTACAAAAATATAATAATGGTAGTTGGTAATGTGTATTTTCCGGGACGCTACGCAAATAAGCATCATTGTACACTGCCGAATCCACTGATTTTTGCTGAATTTGAACAATTGTCATGTAGTCTCATGTTCAAAAGTCCAGAATTTAAGCCATGGTTAGAAAGGTCAAATTTTGATTTGATTATTTTGGAACATGGTTTTAATCGCTGTGGCTTTGCCATTGCTCATCACTACAAGGCTCCCGTCATCTTATTTTCTGCCACTGGTTTTATTAATCAAGAAGAAGATATTTATGGTTTGCCCTTAGAATCTTCTTGGCTCCCTTCGTTTGCCGAGATAAATATTTTTACGGATCGAACTTTTTATGATAAACTTTATAATACTTTGTATCGATTATTTTCTTATTATCACACCAAATGGATTTCATTTCCGGTTCTTGACTCTATTGTACAAGAGGTTCTGGGTCCAATTCCGAGTATTGAAGAGATGGAAAAAACGGCTTCTTTGTTGTTCCTCAATAATCATTTTGCTAATGATTATGCTAGATCATTATCCCCTTTTACGGTTCAAGTGGGTGGTATGCACTGCAAGGAGAAGGGGAGTACTTTACCGAAGGTAACAAATGAAAAAAATTGGGCTTGATCATGTTTTTTTTAATTATTATAATTATTTGTGTAGAATTTACAAGATTTTATTGACGGAAGTGAAGATGGATTCGTTTTCATCAGTTTTGGGACCATCATTAGCATGTCTAAGATGCCAGATGAATTAATTGAGGCCATTTTTGACGCTGTTAAAAATACAAAGACTCGATTTTTATGGAAATGGGACACGGACCCTCCTAAAAATTTGCCAAAGAATGTCCTCACTGCCAAGTGGTTCCCTCAGCAGGATTTATTGGGTAGGGGTCAAGAAATTATGATTTTAATTAAGTATGATTAATATGATGAATTAATTCGGTTTTTTTAGCTCATCCCAAAATAAGGGCCTTTGTGACCCATGCAGGGCTCATGTCTGTGCAACAAGGAGTATGTCATAGTGTTCCCATGATCGTCGTCCCAGTGGTTTTTGACCAGCCTTATAATGCGCATACAGTAAAGCGTCACGGGAATGGAATTCATGTCGAAGTGTCTGAAATGCAATTTACTTTCAAAACTGCTCTCCATGATATTCTTAATGATAAAAAGTAAGTTAATTTAAATTGTTTAATTTTAGTACTACTTATTTTAATAATTAAAATTTAATTATTTTATTTTAAACTTTTTAACAAGGTATGCCCAAAATGCAAAGTTGATTCAACAAAGATTTAAAGATAGACCGATGACCCCTCTTGACACAGCTTTATATTGGACTGAATATATTTTACGTCATGGTGGAGACGTGACTCATTTGAAGCCTTTGGGTTTGTTTTAATTATTAAAAGTTAAATATAATTAAATTAAAATTATTGTTTTAATTTAATAGGAATACATCAAAGTTGGGTTGAAAGGAGATTATTGGACGTTTGGGGTTTCATCTTTGCTGTTTTGGCTCTTGTTCTTGTGATATTAGTAAAATTGTTAAAATTCCTTTTAAAATTATGTCGAAATAGTAAATCGGACAAGTCTAGGTCAAAGGTCAAGAAAAATAATTAAATATTCAATTTTGAATTTAAAATTTCCATGGCTGCCATTATTTTTTTTGAAATACACTTTGAAATACAATAGAATTAACTGTGACTCACATATTGTACAAATCGTAATGATGATTATTTACTCGAGAAATTGAACATAATAAACTAATTTTAATTACAATTAAAAGTGTACATTATTTTAAAATTAATAATATTAATTTCTATTAAAGAGGTCAATGAAGATCATGTTGGTCAAAATAATTTTTGACCCAAGTTGAAAGTTTTTATTTAAAACTTGTTGAAATATGAGACCAGAGTTTGTCGTGGCTCTCGCAGAGTTTTTGATGACGGTGAGATAAATTAATATAAATTATAATTAAATTACAAACTTAAAATTTAATTTATGTAGATCATTGGAACAATGGCCATTGTAAATTGTTCGATAGCATTGTACAAGGACACAAAATGGAAACGAAATGTTCAACGTCATCGTTATTTTAGTCTTTTTAATAAAAATAATAATGAAAAGTCTGCCATGAGTATGATGAGGGACCCTTTCAATCAAATTGTGGTCCTTATTTTTATAACTCCAACTGTCCTCCATCTTTTATGTCACATTTTGATGACCCTTGTTCGCCGATATGATTATGACATGGATGAAATTGAACTCGAGACCCCTTCAGAAGAACCCGACATTCTCAATTACAGTTCCACAGCCCTCATGACCCCTCCCTTGGAACATGTTCCGGAACATGACAAAAGGTCAGGTGACTTGACCCCAGTATCACTCAGTCAGAATAATTCTATGACTAATCGATTCTCCATTACTAATCCCATGTCCGATTATGAGAAACAAAAAGGGAAAACGGCTCGTCATCAAACTTCGACCTGGCCTGACCAAAATTTTGGTACTAATGAAAACAATTCTTTTCGACGACATTCTGTGAGTCAACCAAATTACAGTAAAAATACTGACACTGACACTGGAACAAAAAAGGTCAGTGAAAGTGACCCAGTAAAAACGGATATTACTAGAAAAAGCACAATCACATTTCAAGATGAAATTTTCAATATTGAGAATATTGACCAGGTCAATGATCTCCCAATTAATTCAGAAACAATTCCAACACCAATTGAGCAAGAATTTGATGATACTGACATGCCATTTTTTAATCCCCGGGTAAGATTTCATAGGTAAATTAAAATTACTAGTAAATATATTTAAATTTTACAATTTACTGTACAATTTACTGTAACAATCAATTTAATTTAATTTTTTTTAAATTGGACAGATGTGCAAATTATTACTTTTGGCAACAATTCTATTTGAAAGTTTAACAGCTTTTGCTGCTTGTTATTATCAAGTAGATGTGGCCGTTCGATATCGAAATAATACAAAAGCTCAACTTCCAAATGAGACTGATACGAATGCTTTTATTGGTGCTATTCTCCTGGCTTCTTGTAATGATAATGATCTTTTGCATCGTAATGTTTCTTTGATACAACGAAGGGATCATCTTTATGTTTGTCAAGACACGAGAGCTAAAGTTTGGTCTGCTGTAAGTTTATTTTTGTTTTACAATTTAATAATAATTAATTAAAATTAATATTACAGTCAATGTGTTTCTTACTGGGAGTCTCTGGATTGTTGTCAATAATTGTCATTTATTGGCAATTTAGTGAGTCATTGGCTTTTCGTGATAGCAGTAATTATGCAGCCTACAGACAATTTCAAATGAAACAATTAAAATTCCATCGAAATCATCATCACCATTTTTCGGACAAAGCCAGTGTGAGTCAATTGTCAACAACTGACTCCATTGAGGACAAATATAATCGACTTCAGTATGATCATGGACAGGCTGAGGATGACAAGGCTTTTAAACCGTATACGGTCATGAGTTGACCTTGATGATGATTATTATTTTTAATTAACTTTGTAATTAGTTTTTTTCAAATTTTTAACTTGGTTGATTATTTATTCACTGTAAAATTAAATAATAAAACTGTAATTTTATGTTTGATAAATATTGCGGGAATCTTCCCAATAGAAATGTTTCAATCTTTCAATTGTATAAATAACAATTAAGTTTTTAAAGTTGCGTAATTTAAGTTAACTTAATGAGATTCTTTGTAAAATTACCCATCTTTAAACAGTTTCATCATAACCAATTATCATTATCCTGTTTAAATATAAGTGATAGTTAATCAAGGTGAAATTTTAATAATTAGCAAGTTTTACACCAAGATTATACAAAGTACATATAGCCTAAATAACGAATACAAGTTAATGTTAGTTTCAACATTTACTTGGTTGACATTACATACAAAATTAAATTTTAGTTAAAAATATTTTTCAAAATGTTTCTCAACCTCAAGACAGGGAATAATATAAAATCATCATGTTTATTAATTATTTTTATATTTAGTTGCAATTTTCAAACAAGTTTAGCTAGAATTTCATTCCCAGAAGAGGATGACAAATTATTTTTAACACCCTTGTTAAAATCTGGTAAAATTAGGGAGGCTAAGGAATTGTCAAGAATTAAAAATCTTGATTTGGATCTGAATATTGAAAGTTACAGTGGATTTTTAACTGTGAATTCAACCCACAATAAAAATTTGTTCTTTTATTTTGTGCCTGCGTTTGTAAGTTCTAATCATCATTAAATTATAATCAACGTTAAATTTACTAGTAAAGTACTTTTTTTTACTAGGAACGTCATGCAAATACTCCACTCATGATTTGGTTAAATGGTGGTCCGGGGTCATCTAGTTTATTAGCACTTTTTGTAATTTAGATAAATATTATTATTTTAATTACGAATTTTAAATAAAATTTCAATTCCATAATTTTGCAGGTAGAAAATGGACCTTTTTATTTGGATCAAAACCTCAAATTACATGCACGTAATATTACATGGTCTTCTATCATGTCCATCATTTATGTTGATAGTCCTGTCCAGACAGGTAAATAAAATGTTTTAATTTTTAATTAACAAAAAAAATTAATTAATTAATTATTTTTGTAGGATTTAGTTTCACTGATAATGACGACGGTCTAGTACGGTCAACGGAAGAGGCAGCTCAAGATTTATATAATGGAGTTGTTCAATTTCTACAAATATTTAGTGAATATCAATCCGCTGAATTTTTTGTGGGTGGAGAGTCTTATGCAGGTATTAATTAAAATTAATTAATAATTAATTTAAATATTTTACCAAAACTAAAATATTTTGACAGGAAAATATGGACCTGCCTTGGCTCATATAATTCACAAAGAAAATGAAAAGATTCCCAAACTAAAAATAAATTTAAAGGGACTTATAATTGGCTCCGGATTCTTTGATCCAATAAATCAACTGGATTATGCAAATTTTTATTATAGTACAGGTCTAATTGATGAAATACAATTAAAATATTTTCAAGAACAAGAAGAATTGACAAAAAAATTGATTGACGCTGAAAATTGGGCTCAAGCTTTTATTGTAAGGAATTTATTAATATTAATATTAATTTAATTTAATTTTGAATTTATTTTTACAGGTACTCGAGTCACTAATTATTGGATACCCCACACCAGGTGGAATAAGTCATTTTGAGACGACAACAGGATTAAAATATAATTTGAATATATTGATGGATAAAGAACCAAGTGAAAATTTTCTGTTTGAACAATTTTTACGTCAAAAATATGTTCGAAAAGCTCTTCATGTGGGCAATTCATGTTTTTCAAAATTTAATCCAAATGTTTACAATGCAATGCAACTTGATATTTATCAATCAATCCGACATTTATTTATTGACTTGCTCAATGCAGACTACAAAATTTTACTTTTTGCATCCCAATTTGATGCCATTGTTCCATACACTACGTTAATTGGGTTTGTCAATTCTTTGGCTAATTCTAATTGGAAATTGGCTAAAGACTATATGCAAGTGGAGAGGAAAATTTGGAAAACGGCGAGAGACGAAGTGGCTGGATATGTTAAATCAAGTGGAAATTTTACTTTTGGTTTAATTAGAAATGCGGGACATTTAGCAAGTACTGACCAACCTGAATGGACTTTTGATTTGATAAATAATTTCTTGACAAATCAATTTTAATCATCATTTTTACCTGTAATCTTAGAAACGATAAAAAAATGCCAACATGTTTCAATGGCTTTTTCAACGATGACAAAAGGAGGGAAATTTAATCTTGTTTGCCGGATTTTTTTTTGGAAAAATTCTGTTTGTGAGATTGTGACAATTAAAGTTGTGATTAAATAAGGATATTGAATATTTCAAAATTGTGTTGATTATTTTGAAAAGACTCTTGTATTATTTTTCACAATGGTAAAATTAACAACGGAATTAATTCAAAACTCTTTCCAATACATCAATCCAGTTCGAGACCGAGAGTTGGATTTGAGAGGTATAAAAAAATAACACGTTTCTTTTTAAAATATTTAAAATATGTTATTAAAGCTTACTCTTTGTTTAATTGTCTATTAAAATTTTTAAGTTAATTTTATGAGCATATAGAATGAAATGAAAATAATAAAAGAAACTTGTGTTTTCTCTCTGTATTTTTTTGGCGGTTCGTCATCATGTCCATAATTTAATTTATTTTGTAAATCTTACAGGGTACAAGATTCCGATGATAGAGAATTTGGGAGCTACTCTCAATCAATTTGATACGATTGATTTTACTGATAATGACATTCGTAAATTGGATAATTTTCCACTTTTGCCACGACTCAAATGCCTATTTATGAGCAACAATCGTATTGTGTAAGTTTATGAATATTTTTATGTGTAAAGTTTATTATATTTAATGTTTTCAAGAAAAGAATACTAAATACTTTTTTAATTTTGTTTAGACGGATAAATCCAACAATTTCAGACGCGGTTCCCAACGTAGAAACTCTTGTACTAACAAACAACATGATCTCTGAGCTATCTGATGTGGATACTTTGGCAGGATTTCAGAAACTTACTACCCTTAGTCTTCTTTTTAATCCTGTATCAACTAAAGAACATTATAGGCTCTATGTTATCTATAAATTACCTCAGTTGAAGTTATTGGACTTTCGTAAAATTAGAAATGCTGTAAGTACCTATACTGGACTACAATCCTAAATTTATTTTTAAAGTTCATCCATAAATATAATGAAAAGTAATATCTAATAATTATAATTTTAAAGGAACGAGATCAGGCTAAAGCTTTGTTCAAGAGTAAAGTTGGTAAGCATCTTCGTAAGGCAGTTGAAGCGGAAGCAGAGAAAATTATGGAAGAGTTGAAAATTTTGGATGAAGAGAATATCACCCGTAAAGCACCAGGTATGTACATACATATGATGATCATGCGAATAACATAACAAATTAAAAATCATTATAATTGTTTTGTATCAATATAAATTAATTTACGTAATATTCTTGTTCACTTTAGCTTTCCAAACCAAATCGGAAGAACAAGTTCGTTTGGTACAAAATGCGATTGCAAATGCCAATTCTCTCGAGGACATTGAGAGATTAAATGCAATGCTCAGATCGGGTCAAATACCTCAAGATTTCAGTACAGGAGGACCTGCAGAAGGTGGGTTTATTTTATGGATGAAGTTTCAAATATTAATTAATTTACTTAAAAACTATAAAAATAATAATTGCACCGTTAATGTTCACAGAGGAAGACGAGGCCCCCGGAGCAAATGGGACATCGCAGATGGAATTAGAATAATATGTTGAGTAAATTCATTTTCTAAAACTTATAATTATATATAACTATACAAACGAAGGCACATATGCCTTTAAAATTATATATCTGTATATGTTTATTATTTTGAATTTTGCAAAAAAAAGAAAAAGAAGAAAGAACGAACCAATAGAAAAATAACCATTTGTCAATTACAATGTGTGGTTTTATATTTCTGTTAAAGTTCCAGGGAGTATAATATATAAGTATGTTTCTTAGTACATATTAACTTTCTTAGTTACAAACTATAATTTAATAAATAACTGTTTTTTTCAAATTCAACTCCACACTCTCTCTTACAATAGGTAATACACGAAAAGTTATAATATTTAGTTGGTTTACTATTTGAAATTAAATTCCAGTCAGGGTGTAGGTTCTGTGACCTCATCAACATGTTTTATTTATGTTGAAACCGTCCCTTTTTTGACTACAAGAATAAATTAATTACAACAGAAAATACATGTTTTTGTTATCTATTTACTACATTTTTGTCTAGTATTTTGAAATTGTGTGAAGAGTTTTGTTCAGAATCTTCTTCTCAAATGTAAAATGTTGATGCTTACCTATATAAAAAATTTATTTATTGTATAAAATCAATTCTTTGGTACTGAATATTACTCGTCAAGCTTTGTTCTCTTTTTTTAGTTTATGTTTCTACCAACAAAAAATATACAGGCAGGTACTAAATTAATGAAGTTCATTTTCTAAAAAAATTCATTTCAGGTCTCGGACACAAAATTGAGTTTATTCTCTCAATAAATGTTAATTTTGTACACAATAAAATAATTTATCTAAAAGCAATGAGAAGACGGACAATATTACGACTGACAAAAGTAAGAGAATTAGGCGTGGAACTTTTCTCCAATTTATGAAAGCCCCCAACTTTAATTCCACATATGGGGACAGCGGCCATCGTCTTGATAAATTCTTCTCTTTTTGTCCTCTCCATCTGAAAACTACTAATTAAATGACTCGCCTGAACAATCTCTTTACAATATTTCCTCAAACCCATTGGAATAATGAAGGCTCTCTCAAAAATGACTGAGAATCCAATGCCCATAATAATACCAAAAACTCCATAAAAGACAGCCATAAATAATTCAGAATGAGCCAACCGAATGGCAAAAGTCAAGAAAATGATGGATCCACTAATACAAAGAATTTTACAAGAGAAAACATTGTAGGCAAATCCTTGATTAAAAAGTTGAATCAATAATTGAATTTGTCGACTGTCTTGACAAGCCAAAAATATTAAACTGTCTTTTGTCTTATCTCGTCTCTCAATTATCTTTTGCCAACCCTTCAACACGTGTCCATTTTCACTCCAATGTCTGTAATTAAAATGATATCCCATATTAAATTGAATAATCAAATTATTTAATTATTTTTCCAAGTTTACCTTCTCATTCTACTCACTCGTTGAATTCCTCGTTGAATTCTTTCATTACAATTTTCAAAAAATAAAAGAATTATGAAACTAATGAGAGACAAATTACAATAAAAAATAATTATAACTCCCTCATAAACTATACAGGGAAGGAGTATCCACCATTTTTGCCAATCCTCATTAAAACTTGAATAGACAAAATAAATGGCTGAGGGGTCATATAAATGGAGACAGGCGTAGCAGAAGGGACTTCCAATATTTACGAAGGGCAGTAGCATTGCATATATTTCCTGCTTTGACAAGTCCCCCCAATTAAATGACTTTGTTTCTTCCGAATCTACAAGTACAACAAGTTGACAATGGTCAATAATTTAATTAACAATTAAAAACTTCATTTACCTTCAGGCGGCTCCATAAAATCATTAAAGAGAGTGATGGTCACATCAGGGTTGACCAAAAGAGCTGAAGGGAGCCATAAAAAGCACAGAGGAGCAATCATAACTAAAACGAGATGGACAGCAAGATGACTTATATTTAAATATTTTGGGATTAAAAGTGACTGGAAAAGTCGAAACGAAATGAAAATCCAATGGAGAAAAACGACGACAAGAATAAACTTCCAAATTTTCATCCTTTTACTTGACGACCTCACCATCCCTATCTTTCCCCTATTGACGTCCACCTCCAAAGGAAGAAAATTTATGAAGGATGTGAAGTAAAATAATAAAATACTTAATTTTAATTCTTTTAACGTGAGCATTGTAAATTATTTTAATAAATAAATTCTTTCTAGTCCTCGTCCACAACAGAATGAACTCAAAAAAGTGGAGAGTACGAATATCATCAAAAAAATTTTACTATTATTGGTAAAATTGTAGAGTATAAAAAAAGCAATTTTAACTTAAATGTATGCCACCCCCCTATCATCATTTTTTCCTAAGAGAGAGAGACCCAAGAATTTAATTATTCATTTAACTTGACTGCCCAATGGATATATGGTCTTGTTTACTAAGTTAAGTGTCATGTGTAAATAATAGCAGCTATTAATGTACTTTGGTTGTCAGCGGATAAAAAAAACCTGTCAAAAATGTGTACCTCTATTACCTCCATTTCCATTTGTACTGGAATGGTTAAAAAAATCGATACATACTTTCCTTTTACTTGTAAAATAAAGGAGCAAGTACTGGAGTTGATGAGTAATATTTAATTTTTTTTGACGTCTTTTTTGTAATAAACAGTTCAGGCATACTGTTTTCTTTTAATTCGTATGATTAAATATTAAACTCCATAATTAACAAAAAGTATGACTCAATGCTGCTAGCACCATGCTTTAGTGATTTCGTTGTGAAATTACGGTCACATTGTGTAACTCACATAATTTATGTAAATCAAAGTATTTTGATTATTTAAATTTAAGAGCAGCAAGAATCCATTTTATTTGCGGATTATAAAAATACATGCAGTGGGGCAACACTTCAATGGATCATCACATATGAGTGTTTATAGACAAGGAAAAGTAAGCAGAAAAAAATTAAAAATGGATAAAATTAGTTAATACTGCGCTGGATTAACTTTAGGAAAATTTATGAGGACTTTGTATAGTGATGACCTTTAGAGATGGTAGTACTCTTTGATTTTATCCACCAATTGTTGTTTCTTGGAGCTGTTGGAGTACGGAATGTTTTTCTCCTTCATAAAGTCCTTTAAAGTGGCCACCGTTTGCTTATCCAACTGAGAAATTACGGTGAAAAATAAAGGTTAATTGACAATTCAGTTGAATTATTTTAATTAAACTATTTCATATTTCAACTTACACGGCCAGCTCTCGCTTCAGCCTCCACATCCACATCCAATTTTGGTTTCTTGGAACTTTGTGCACTAAAGAAGAGACCCGTGCCATCAACTTGACGCTGGAATTCTGCAGCAAGTCCACCCAGTCGCTCTTCTATCAAATCTGCGTTAGGCTCTGTAATTAAAATGAGAATTAGAAATGATAGGAGTGACTCTGGAATAAATAAAGAGGCTTTACGGGTATTGTCCATGAAATCCTCGTCCTCGAGTGGCAAGTCGAGGGCATTGCTCTCAATTTCCTTCCATTTGTAGTGAATAACAGGATTTTCCACGTCGGCCACACTAAAATTCCGCTGGGTCAATTTCTTGACGATTTTCTCCATGGTGGAAACCATGCCGGGAGTTGCCTCGATCCCCTCTACTTCATGCTGTCTCATCTCATCTAATTTAAATTGCAATAATTTTAAGAGTTGACATATATATATATACAGTAGTAGTGTATGCTCATAGTCTGTTATGGCAATCATCCACAGCTATCGCCCAGGCTCATAGACACACGTTTTGTATACATAAAATGACATTAATAGACATTAAATGATGCAACGATGGAAGTTACCTGCAAAGGGGAGGATGATGAGATGAAATCCATGAGGAAAATTGTGATCGTATGGCTTTTGGGAATCTTCTGTGGACGGAAGGGAAGGCAAAAGACAACCCAATTTTGGATTACTTCCTCTGGTCATCACAAATCGAACTAAGGCAACTTTCTAATTGAAACATTAAATACTAATTAAAATACCAGACTTGTTGTTATATTTCACATGTGAATTTAATTAAAAATAATAAATTCAATTCAATTTACTTGAAGTGCTTCACAACGACGGAGCAAAGTGGTAAAGAAATCCTTACTCCCCGTCACTTTTTCCTCGTCTGGGTAAAAAAAATATCCACTCGATCGAAACCAACTGAATGGCTGGACCTTACTCTGATCCAAAAACCCGATGAGGTAAATCCCCGCATCAAATTGATATCGTAATTTCTTCAACTCGGACGGAGTAAAAATCACAGTCTCTCCTGCAATTCCCAACGCTTTCTTCTCCTCTGACTTCAGCACCGGTATCCCACCCTGTCAATTAAATTTGATTTTTAGTTAAATAATCAACTACAACATCATTATTTATTTTTTTTATTATTAATTATCTTACTTCTCCAAACGTATTCACAGTTTTTGTCAACGGCTCATTGGTCCGTAAATTAATTTTAACTGGTCTCGGTTTCCCCACTCGTCTTGAATCAAAATTTATTTATTCCATTATGCATTTGATTGTCAATTGATTTAATTACTACCTATTAATTATACCTGATTAACGAATAGATTCCAACACCAACTTTAATGCCCGGGGAAATCTCCAAGGTACTCCGTGTGATGGGACGCTTCAATCTTTGCTTCATCCTCACGACCTTCTTCAGACTCTCCACATCTTTTGGAAATACAACACTCGTCTCATCCTCCATTATATTCTGTCCACAAAACCGACAATAAAATTATTTAATAAATACAAACGACAAATACACATGAGGTTGAGAGTAATTTGAATATTTTACCGAGTAAAACTTTTGATAGTCAAAATGCTCATTGAAGGTGACGATACTGAAGTCGACAGTCCCCAAGTCTTTGTACTTTCGAATGGCATCTTGTTGAAGTTTTCGATTCCTCTCATGGGGATTGTCCTCCGTCGTGAAGAGCATTATCTTTTTGCTCATATTCTTGGTATCCCTGTATTCATTTAATTTACATTTGTCATTTATAAATTTGATTTAAATACAATGACATTTAAAAATATAATGTCATTACCCTTCCTCCAGAACAATCTTTGCAAGCCAAAACACATCCTTCATGTCATAGTCGGATGAGGAGCCAATCTTGTCTTCAAAGTTGTCCATGTCAGAGGGGTCCTCAATCATTTTATGCAAATGACAAATCATATCCTTCTTCACCGTGGACAAGTCTTGGAGCATGAACAAATTCGGAAAGTCTGACGAATTTTTGGACTTTTCCGTGGACATGAAGAGAAGGCCAACCTTGTCCTTTGGATTGGAGATGATTTTACTCCTCCACATTGAGTAACAACACTACAAATAAAAAATAATCATCATTTAATAAATTTTGTATTTACTTATTTCAATAATTGCATAAACTTTTTTTACCTTTAGAGCTGCAAGAATGGGCTTGTCTTCATTGTCACCCCATGGACGAAACATATTTGGAGAGGCATCAATAATGACCAACAAGGCCGTCCTGGCCGAGTAAAAACTTTTCTCTCCATCCTCTTCGTCATCCGAATTGGCATTCCAACCCCATCCACCTCCAAATTGCGGTCTGGACATTGTACCCTTCCTTTGACACCGTCACCAGGAATGAACCACTATGACTGTCAACGAACTCTTACTATTTTAACTCTCTTTACATTTAACTTTTACAACTTTTATTTATCTGTCGTTTTTCTGGCGTATTCTGACCCGGGGAAACGAAAAAGAAACGAAATTTTTTAATTCAAATCTCGTACAAATTTCATCGAGTCACGCTCAATGCTAAATCTTTTTTATCTTTGTTCACAATTAACTTTCACCTTATCAAAGCGATGATTACATATATCTTAATTAACAGTTCCAGCGTTAACATGATAAGCAAACAGTTTAATGTTCTTACACTTTTCATGTCCTTATTGTTTGACTTTTTTGCAAATGAAATGGTTCCTTTCGAAAAATGCAGTATGAATAAAGGTTGACAATCATTTTTTCTGTCAGGGCCCTTTGAATTTATTGTTATTTATTTTAATTTTGAAACAATCCAGGAATTTTATTCTCTACCATCCATGCATCAAATTTAGCTGCCCATTCGGGTGACATTTCTTTTTTCCAGCTTCCAACTTCCCCTTTCCTCATAAATTGTGTCTTTGCGGGCATGTTGTGACCCATGAAAGCTGCCTGTGACACTCTCTCCCAATTGACTGATGGATTTTTCTTCATCTCCTCAAAGCTCAAATGTTTTTTAAGTCTCTCCATATTTTCCTTTGTGAGTTCTTCAATTCCCAAGAATTTAATGGTCTTTGTAATAACCGAATGAAGATCCTAAAGTCAATGCAAATTAAATTTAATAAACCCTAAGTGCCTACCTACATTTAACTTTATCATTAGTATTACGCTCTTCATCTCTTCGTAGGTCAGGAAGAGAAGATTAGGCTGGTTTTTGAGATGAAGGTCATGGAATCCTTTCACATTTGGCCAAAATGGAGAATAAACGGCTATGGAAATAATTGTACAATTAGATTAATTTTTTAACTGAAGGTAAATTAAAAGTAATGTACCATTATCGGAAATAAATGTCTCAGCAAAGTCGTCCAATGTCCCAAGATATCCGGGAATGAGAACATTGTGATGATAATATGACACACAAGCGTCCTTTGGGTTCCTCGTCACATAAATTATTCTGGCTTTCTTCTCAAACAATTCTTTTGGTAAAAGACTCAAAGGTAAATGAGATTTTATGAAACGAGGACTTGGCACTGCAAGACAGTATTAATCTTTAAAACTTAATTACAATTAAAGATAATTCAATCTTACTGTTATTAATAATTTCCATGGACGTAGGAGGCTTGTTCTCTTCAGTGGTTCCATTCCATTTTGGTGCAATTCGGAACATAGAATCTATTCTTTTAAAAAAACACAATGATTAATTAAATGATTTAGTTAGTAATTAAGCCAATAAAAAAATATTGGTTAAAATACTTACTCCAAGAATGGGAATCGATCTTCAAGATAATTTGTTTTGGTTGCTTCAATATCCAAGTTGTTACATAAAAGCCACACCATCTCCTGTGTCCAAGTTGTTCCTAAAAATAAAGAAATCATAATTATTGTTTTTTGTGAAATTAAAAGTTAAAGTATTTATTTTTAATTGTACCACATTTTGGGAATGAAATGACCCAGACATCATCGTCTCGAACTGTCATGTTTCTAATGAAACTTGACCACTTTGAATAGCTTTTTGGGAAGATCATTTCATCTTTGCCATAGTGAGTAAACTCCAAGTCCCAATATGTGCCTTCGATGCATTTATCTTTCCATCTTTTAGCGGATTCTCCTTCTGCCGGTCTTTCTTTAATTTCCATTCTAAAACTGCACTAAGATATTTATACTTTAACTAAAGTACAAGCTTGCTTCTCTTTCAAATTAAATGAAGTAATGATGAAATAGTATGAAGTTCCGCAGATTAAAGGACAATCAAAATGTGTTTGCCTATCATGTTAATATTAGAACTGTTAAGATATGCGTAATCATCTCCCTGATAAGGATGAAAGTTAATTGTGAACAAAGATAAGAAAAGACAATTTGGTATCAATGGTATCGAGTGTGTGACTCAACGAAATTTATACGAGATTTGAATTAAAATCGCTTCGCCATGTTTCGCCGGTCAAGAAAAATTGGTAGATGTAAGCCTTTGCAAAGTTTTTGTCTTTGCACATTGTTCTACATTTTTTCTTCAGTATGTAGTTAATTGTCCTTAACGAGAAGGAAGAGGGGAGCAAAAAATAATTAAATGAGCATCATGATTTTAAATGGTTTCACTATTGACTTGATACACATTTTTCAATAACAAGGGTTTGAATGAGATGCAAATTTTAAACATTTATAGTTTCTAAAACTCAAAGGAATTAAAATAAACAAAAAAGTTTTTTTGAAAAAACTCAAATATTTCATAATGAAAATCTTCACGGCAGAAATTTTTATTGTCTTTATTGAAGTCAACAATTTGTTCTATTTCTTAGCTTGAACAATATTTATTCGATTGTTTATTCAATGAATTCTTGTTTTTCATATAATAAAAATTGGGGGTGATGACAAATTCATGGATGCAAAATGTCTAGAGAAGGAGGCCAAGATCAAGGAAAATATGAAGATCCACTCCAATGAAGAGCCCTATTGACCATCCATCCATGAGTCACTCTGTAATTCTTCTACATAATCCGCCACTCTAAGACCATGTAGAGTTTCAACTAACAATTTGTCATGAAAATAAAAGTAAAAAAACAATTTATTAGCTCATTCATTAGCCCTCTGAAAAAATAATCAAGGACTTTTGGCATTCTAGTCATTCTTTTAATTTGTACAAATATTCCACCAAATATTTCTGTCATACACACATTGCCATTTTGGCCAGGGGATTTAGTGGAAATATAAACTGAAGGTACACAATTCTCTCGTACAAACAATAGGAAATGGGCTACAAAGTTGGGGGGGGGGGGGGGAGTTATCGTGAAAAAAACTAAATGTTACATAAATAATGAGGATCAATGAAAATTGAATGAGGTATGAACAATCTTGAGCTATCGACC
>JAQIVZ010001570.1:0-30597 GCA_034700945.1 Arrhopalites spinosus
TGGCAGAGACTTTGTGAAGAATGAGAATTAAAATTGTGGTTCCGCATATTTTTCAAAAAAATTCTATCCGGATGCAAGCCAAATCCTTATGACTAAAATAATTCTACATCCTTGATGTAGTTGCCCGATGCGACAGCTTCTAAATTAAAACTTAATACTATTTTTCGAGATTTGTTTTGAATTTTTTTTTGGAAAAAATTAGCTTCAGATTCAAATTAATTTGCTTGAATTTCCAATTATTTTGCTTCTCCAAACCTATTACCCCATTTAATTATAATTAGTAGTGTACCTTATCTACATAGATAACGATGATTCTCAATGCGGAGGAAACGGCCTCATTCAACTCCACTTTTCACGGATTCACGGACCCGGAATGGGATCCGATTCCTCTAGAAATTACCCGGGAGACTTACCACATTCTGGCGGGCTTTGACTATGAAAACCGACCAGGTAACTTTTTTGTCTGTGTTCACCCTACTCTTGGTCTGCATAGACTGTATATTTTATATATGACAGACGGGATGATTCATACAAAAATTGGGGCTTCCGTTTCTTTATTGGGTTTGGGGTCTGGTCAGTGTGGGTGGTGCCATTTGGGCAGTGGGACTTGAAGAAGTTGATAGGGGAGGAGGGAAATGGTCCCTTGATTGGAATTTATGCAGAGCAGTGCCTCCACCGGCTTTTTCACAGTATGGCCCTTCGAAATGTTACCCAATGGGGCCTCATCGTAGACTTGGAGAACTACAGCCCGTCCCAACTCATCTCTCTCAACAGTAAGTCCTCCCTCCAATTAGTCCACCTTATTCTCAATCTCATTTATTAATTAATAAGTAAGATGGATCAATTGTGATAATTAATTATCCCTCATTGAATTTAGCGATAAATTTCCTGCTCCGAATGATCAAAAAGTACGAGGGGCTAATGGACTCGTTGGCCTACGGACTCTGCATCAACAGTTAATTCCAATTCCCTAAACACCTTCATTAACAATTGACCTCATTTAATTAAATGCAATTATTTTTACAGTGGACTTTTTTTCGAGAACATTGTCGACGCTAGTGCTGCCGTTAATTGGTGGCCTGTCGGATAAAATTGTAATGATGGGATGGGACAAGGATGAATACATTCCCGCCATTTTGGAACGAATCCCGAAAAATCAACTTCCAGAAAAATATGGGGGACTCAAAGACTTCACTCCTATTTTAATTGTGAATTAACCCTGTTTTTAATTAGTTATGAGATTGACGGAGTGACGTCGCTTCGTCATCATTTTAGTCACGTCTCAATTGTACGAGTTAAATGTTATAAAAGGAAAATTGTAATTAATTACAATTTGAAAGTCATTTAAAATGTGAGCTCATACAGGGGAACTCAAACTTACAATTTATGAGATGACTCCATTTTCCCAGAGTTAATTGTCAATTGACAGAAAGACGGCTCCATTAAAAATGGCTGAATAATAATTTACACAATTATGGCCAATTTACAGTTCACGCAAATGTGGATTTGCGTGAACTGTAAATTGACCATTATGAACGAAATATCATTTAAATTCTTCCTTTCATTTTCTTTTTTATTCAATTAATCTTCAAAAACATTTAAAAATGCTACCAGTTTTGAATCCTTCAAATAAAATTTTATTAATTTACCCACTGAGAAAATTTTTTAATTTGAGAGAGTAAAAATTTGACTGTCAAATTGGGAAAAAACGAGTCACCCTGTAAGTGGCAAATAATTTTAATTATGGTTGGACATGCATTAACAATTAGGCCAAGTATGGAAGGAAGGCCAATCAAATTTCATCGAGTGACAGTCAATTTATTTAATATGGGGTTTTATATAGGCTGTCAATTAATTGGCAGTTTTTTCAAATGAAATAGCAGTTTTTTTAAATGAATTAGCAGTTTTAAAATAAATGAATGGGCAGTTTGCAACAAAGTAATTGGCAGTTTCTGAATCAAATAATTGGCAGTTTATACAATATGGAAATTCAAAATCAATAACAATACTTACTTAAACAGAAACATAGCTTTTCAATAGAAACACATAATCTGAAATCCTGGAATAAAATTAAATAATTGACACACAATTATGATCTTACACTTTACTTTAGATTAGAAACCAAAAAACAAAATATGTATACATGCATATTTTTGTATTATTTTTCATTTTTTACAATAATTGCAATTAATACAATTAATAATAATTATTATTATGTTGTCATACATACTTGAGCCAGAAAAATTAATCTTGTCGAATCAAAGCCCGCTTTGTTACCTTTGGTCGACCTCTCTTTCTTTTCTGACCAATTGAAACATCTTTTACCTTGTCAGAATTTTTGAGCAAACCATTGTATACACCAAGCAATTCAATTTGTATGTTGCATCTGCATGCACCACTTGGCTACGGGTTGCCATTTGAAGAAGCCTTTTAGTGGATACAAAAACATGAAACGAATTGTCAGATCCCTCCACTCCAATCACGTTGTCATTAGACACGACAAAAGAATCGTCCTCATCCGTAGGAATTTTGCTTTCGGTGGCACTTCTGTGCTAATTGAGCCATACTTCAGATGACAGGTCCAATCTTTTTTCTTTCGTACTGAAGAAAGCTCACTAATTTTTTCTTATCTGGAACCTTAATGCCTACAGTTCATAACCAAACAGATTTAATTTAATTCAAATTGTTTAAATCATCATAAATTAATTTAAGAAAAAAATTACCAAACGATAATTCATAATTATAATCTATTTTTTGCAAAATTAATGAATAATTATTTTCAAAAATAAATAAATAAGTATTTTCATAAATAAATAAATAATTAGTCTCAAAAATAAATCAATACACATTTTCATAAATAAATAATTATTTTCAAAAATAATAAATAATTCATTATTAAGCTAATCTTGAAAGCTAAAATAAAAATACCTCGTGATTCCAAGATTCGAAAAATTTTGTTAGGCTTTGTGATTTTTTCTTTAATCAATTTTTTTACCGCTTCTTCACTTCTTCGGTCAGACCACGGCTACTTTCATCTTGACTCTCTGTGTGAAGTAACGAGTTCTCCATGCACCAAAATTCGACTGGATCAGTCGAATGTACAATTTTAGCTTTCGCCTTACATTCCTTTCCATGATTTTTACAATAAAAAACAACTTCCCGAACTTCATTGTTAACTTTGTTTTTGTTGGTGTATAGTTTACACCAATTTTCGAACATAAAACCGGTAGCCTCAGCTTCAATTGAAAACGACATTTTGGTGACCCAAGATGATTTTGAGGCTGAGGTCAAGTTTTGAGTTGGTACCTCATTGTCTGATTCCGATTCGGAGCTAACATACTTAAATTGTTCGACAAATGACATGTCTGCTCTCTTTAGTCACAAATGAAAATGAGCTAAATTAGAGAGCATAGTAGTTGATGAGTCAGAAAATAGTGATCGTATTGACAAAAATGAATGTAAGTATTTTGAATACGATTTTACTGTCACATTATTCGTTTTAAATATTTTTATATATTATGGTATATGATACAGCCCTTCCTTTTGTGCTAATCCCTTAATTTCAAGGCTTTCTGTCGTGAGCTAAGCTTAGGTTAAAACTTTGAAAATTCCAAATAATGAGTCGCTGTTGATGACTCACTGGTCTGACTGGACAGAGGAACTCGTCAACTTTGGTGCTTCAAGACTGTGTGTCGAATATCGAAATAATATTTATTCAATGTTTACTTCAATAACAAAAAAGCAGTCTATAAACTGCCAATTATTTTATTCCATACTGCTAATAAATTTATCATGAACTGCCCATTCATTTATTGTGAATACTGCCAATTCATTTAGGAAAACTGCCAGTTCATTTAAAAAAACTGCCACTTATAATTTAGCGATTTTAAATTCAAAATTTTAATTTAAATTATTAGTAAAATAAAATTAAAATTCTAACTTCAACTTGATAAGCTCGAATTGATGATATGCCGTACAGTGACGTGGTCAAGTGAGAAATGACGGGACTTCTTGCTACGCATCAATAAAATATTTTAATTAATATGATTAATAATTAAAATTATTATTATTTAAATTGATTTTACCAATATTCTCAAGTCTTTTGACACTTCGAGCCGATCTACATTAAATTAAACAAATATTGATTTTAATTAAAAAACAATTAAATTATTTCAAAAAATAACTAAAAATTTGACGGTAGATGGTACCTCACATAAACTTTACGAACAAAATAAATGACGACTAGTAGAATGGCAGCAGGGGCCAATAAAATTGGATTGACTATGCCGATCATTATGGTTAATCCCACCAAATTAGAAAATATCTGTGAATTTTAAATATTTTTTTCAAATTAATATTTATTTTCAATAATTAAAATTAATTAAAATTAATGTACCGAATAAGCATCAAAGGAAACATAAGGAAGACTTTCATCAATCTGGCTCATATCCTTACTAAATCGATTTAAAATTCTTCCTAAAAAACAATAATTAAATTAAAATACAAATGTAACTAATAAATTAATTTAAATTAATTAACTCACCTGTAGGATTCTCCTCAAAGAATCGCATGGGAGCTCGAATAATTCCCTGGAACATTCTTCGATGTAAAGTCACCGAAGATTTTAAACAAATTCGAAAATACAAGACAGTCCTCAACCCACAAATGAGAATGACCACGCCCATAATAATGGCGTAGCCCCAAATTTGAACCTGTCGATTATTATACAATTGCCGTATCCAGTAAGGACTCTTTCCCTTCAACTCTGTTGAATTATCCCGCCTTGACTCTTCCTTCTCCGTCCTTCAATTCAAATTAAACAATACTAATTGAGACGCCATTTTCCATTTCATAAAAATTTGAAAAAAATTTACCAAATAGTGAGCCAGTAGTTGGATCCCGTGACAAAGATTTGAGCCAATAGACAAATAAAAAGTAAAAAAAATAAAGTGAAGCAATTGGCCCCCGCCCGATAATATTTCCAATAAAGTGAACAAGCCACCCCGCCAAATTTTTGACGCTCCTCAACCTCCTCCTGTTCCGTCCCTTTATTTCGAAGTTTTCTTTTTGGCGCCAAATCTTTAATCTTCCCGGCGGTCTGTGTGGATGTCCTCACACTCGACGGTTTTTCGAGTGATTTCTTTCCTATGGTTGACCCAAGGTCAGTCTCATCCCCAAATTGTTGAGCCACACTGATCATTACAGGGTCGGCATACTTGGTGGATGCGCGGTCGGAGAAGTGGGTTATCTGGGAACTTTTTCGACTGAGGAGGGCGGGTGGGACAAAATCATCGAGGGATTGTTCCTCAAATTGAAAAATTTCTTCGGGTGGGGGTGCAGGGGCGGGGGGTGGTTTGAGGATTTCCGCCAATTCTTGAAAATCAACTCCCCTTCTAATCAATTCCTTGTACGTCCCTTCTGTTTGGGTTTTGCCATTCTCCATAATGATTATATTGTCCACCAGGGGCATAAATTGAATTTGGTGGGTTATCAAAATTCGCGCCTTATCTTTCAAAATACCGTTTATACAATTGGCAAATAAATGTTGACCCACGCTTGCGTCCACTGCTGACAAGGGGTCGTCTAGCAAGTAAATGTCAGCGTTGGCGTAGACTGCCCTGAAAATCAAATCAAGCCGCCATTTTAAAATTGATTTAAATTATTTTTGGCGCGAGTATTTCAATTATTACCTGGCTAGTGTAATACGAGCTTTTTGACCCCCACTCAAGGTAGTCCCCCGATCACTCACAAGGGTCATGTCACCGTAGGGCAATTGTTCCAGATCGGATGATAAAGCGCATGCTTCAATGACCTCATCGTACCAGTCAGGGTCAAATTGTTTACCCAATAAAATGTTATCCTTGACTGTACCCTGAAAAAGCCAAGTTTCTTGTGGAGCGTAAGCAATTTGACCTTGGATATGAACTGACCCTTTGTGAACGGGAAGTTCCTTTAGAATTGTGTGGAAGACCGAGCCCTAAAAATGGTCACAAGTCAAATTGTCAATTTTGGACAGTCAAATATTTTTTATTTTAAAATGACCAAATTTCTTTGAACCTTGCCAGCCCCCACGTGACCAATAAGAGCCACCACTTGGCCTTCCTTGACCTTTAAGTTGAAATTTTTAATGGTGTCCTCTGTCAATTCTGGACTCCACTTGGCGGAAATATCCTTCAAAATGACGCCAAATTCCTTGTCCCCGAATTCTGGGTCAGGGGTCGACTTTTCATCTTTTCCCACTTGTCGTTCTTCCAGCATCAAAAATTCCTAAAATTTTATTGCGTGACACAGACTTGAAAAAAAACCAATTAAAAATTTAATTTGTACCTGAAATCGCGACACGGTCACTTTAATTTGAGCCAACTCCGCCAGAGCTGTTGGGACACCCAGCGTGAAGGTTACGCCAACGTAATTAAATAGAGCCACTGTTACGAATATCTATTAGAAATTTATTAATTAAAATCATCCCGGCGCCAAAATTTAAAATGGCCTCACCATCTCTGCCGTCAGTTCATTGTCAGTCAAGACAAAGACAAGAAAAGTGACAAAAACAATTATTTTTGGAATAATTAAATAATAAGTTCCATTAAAAGCTCTCAAGTAAGCTGCTTTTCGAATATCCCGCACTTCATCTCTAATTAAATTCCCACCAAAAATTAATTTTTGAAATCAAAGATTTTAAATTCAAAATGAAACTTACTCTCGATCTTGAGCCACCAAAGCCGCAAAAGGATTTTCCCAAGCATGAAACTTGAGTACACGAATCCCGCCCAAAATCTCGCTCAAAATGCGAATCCTCTTATCCGTCTTTTCCGCAGTTGTGCGGCGCAAAACATTGAATTTTTGGGCAAAGCAGACATGAAGTGGCACAAAAATGGCCACAATGGCCAACCCAATGAAACAACAAGGCCCCACATACATCCAAAGTATCCCTGTGACGATGAGTAACTGAACGGGTGCTGTCCACAGGTAGTGGAGGTGAACCTTAAAAAAGCGCGAAAATTTAAAAAGACGCCATTTTTAAATCTCGTTATTTTTTTCTTACTGTCGCTTGGTCAAAGAAATGAATGTCATTGGTCAGTAAATTAACCACCTGACCAACCGGCGCCTTCTGCAAGGACAGTTGACTTAAAGTAAGAGCCTACAAATGAAAATCAATTTAAATTTAGCGCACAAAATAATTTAAATAAAACACGTGACCTTTCTATACAACAAGCCAGTAGCAGCAACTCGAGCTTTTAAGCCAGCCCGCCTCACTCCAAAAAAGTAAGTGTGGTCAAAAAAATTGTAGAGGATTCCCGCAAAAATAATCCCGCCAGCGGTCAAATACAAAACGTAACGAGGATACTCGTGTTCATTGGTGTAGTAGCGTATCATATAACCCAATGAGATGGGTTGTCCTATTCTGCGGGAATATTTAAAATTAATTAAATTAAATTGAAAATAAATTTAAATTGACTTTTTTACTTGATGATGGATTCCTCTAGAACACACCAAATCCCCATACACATGTAGTGCCTTCTGAATACTCGTATAACTGCGTGAGCCAAACTTGGTGAATGAACCTTGACCTTTTTTTTATGACCCGGTGACTCATTGTCATTTGTCAATTGTTTTGAATTTAAATAAGCGCGGTATTCTTTGTCCCATTCTGTGGCTAAACTCTGCCCAAGGAAGGTACATTTGTCGTCGGGAATAACTTGATAAAAATCTGTGATTTGAAGGGCCCGCTTAAATCCCTTGGCTAGGAAACTACTCAGCCAACTGTTTAATTTAAATATTTTAATTAATTACAGCTAAATGTCTTTAATAATGATAATAGCTGATTGTTTTAATTTAATTTTACTCACCAAAAAAATATTCTGGACAAACAATTGGCTTTGACGAATGGTGAAACGATCAAATTGTAGTGGACCATTTTGACAAATATTTAAATGGGAAACTTTATTTTAATTATAATTAAATTTAATTAAATTTTACATAAATAATTGCCACTAAATGGAATTATTATGGAGCTTTCTTCATAAAATTTTGTTAGTTTGTTTGTCATGTAATAAATGGCTGATAATTTCTATATCAACGAGACGACATTCTTTTTTTTATTAATTTAAATTAATTAAATTAATTACAAAGTTTGAGGTCGTCCTTCCACATTCCACCGTAAAAATTAATTACAATTAAACTAAATTATTTTTTAGTCAAAAATTGAGACCACTATTTAGTCTATTTTTTCTCAAAGATTTTGATTAATTAAATTAATTTTAAATTAATTCAATCGTTTTTAAAAATGTATTCATAATAATTAAATTAAACTCAAAATGTGATTGATCCAAATAATTTTCACGTGAGACAAGCCAGTCATCTCACCTGTAAATAATTTCATAAATTTTTATCCCCAAAAAATCAAACAAAAGTTGAGTCACTCACACAATGGAAATAAATTATGGTTAATTTTAGCATTAAAAAATAAATAATTTTTAATTGAATCATTATTATTTAATCATATATGGTTTTAAATATTTTAATTACAAATAAAAAAAACATTTACATAGAAAACAAACTCCGTTAATTTTACTTTTATCTGACAATAATTAAAATTGTAACGGTCTTTTATTTAATCATGTTGTAATGTAAAATTAAATGTTAACTTTAACTGTGGACGTTGTGTTGATAATTGATAAACCCACTAAAGTTGACTCCCGTTAACTTTTCTATAGTCCTTTGTAACAGCACTTGCTCTTTCATTTCTGTTCTCAAAGTCATCGCGTAATTAATTGTAGAAAATTAGAGAATATTAATTAAATTCTAAAATGTCAATTAAGTTTATTTTCTTAATTTCTAATTTAATTGTCTTGTCCATGTCCCTTTTATTACCCTCAAATTGGCTTGAGGACTTAAGTACCTACGAATGTTTACCAGTAGGACCAGACTCCATTTGTAGCATTTCGACTGACTGCTGCTCTGAAAACTGTCATCGAGATGACCCCGACTCGACCTACGGGGTCTGCCAAGCAGCCACTAATGTCACCACCTACACTTGCCGCCCACCACCCCCTGAGCTCACAGCTAATCCACCCAGTAATTTTAAATTAAATGCGCTCTATATTTTAATTAAATTAATTTCTCATTTTTCATTTCAGCCTACTATCAAAATGGGAGTGGAGAGTGTAGCTGGTAATTAAATGTAATTAATTTTAATTAGCGGAAAATTTAAATTTTATTTTGTGGTAGGTACGGAATGGCAGGAGAAGTTCCAGCTGGAAATTTGACCTCTTGTGGTGATGTTTTTGACCGACATGCCCTCACAGTCTCACAATTGGGGGCTCTTGAACCCAGGCTTCCATGTGGGACGATGGTGAGGGTGACAAATGACAAGAATGGCGCATGTGTGGATGTCAAAGTGAATGACCTTGGCACCTATCCTACTAGAATACTTGACCTTAGTTACCAAGCATTTGGTATGATTGCAGAAAGAGCCTTAGGTCATATTAAATGTTCTTACATTGTTTTGTGAAGTTAAACTTTATTTTTAATTATTTATTAATCTTCATTAAAAATTCACATTTATTTATCTCATTAGCCATTACTAAACAACATCATTTATTTTCAAAATAATTTAGATACATATAATATATATATATAGTTAGACAAGATGCTTTGAATTTTGCAAGCAGGGCAGTTAAATTACAATAATTGTCAAGTTAATTATTAACTTTACAATCAAAGCCTGTTCATTGGGTACCTTTGTTGGGGACCATTTTATATAAAGAGTAAAAGATTTTAAAAATCTTTAAATGCATTTAAATGTTAACCATATTTTTTTATTGAACCATTAAATCTGCGTTTATTTTTAGTTGCCCCTTATCATACCTGTAGGAGAATACAATGGGCGATGAGTGAATTGAAACTTAAAAATAATTAAATTCTAAGAAAAATAATATTTTCCACATTCATTTTTAACTAAAATAATTAAATATCAAAATGAATCGTCCAATCAAATATTAAATTGTAAATTAATTTGGTTAATTTTTATAAGTTAGAATGAGATTGGTACAATTATCTACAATTATGGCATAGTTAAAACAAGGCCCTTGTCCGCCTCAAAAAAATCACCAATTTTAATGCTAATTGGTCGACACCCCGCCCGCCATTTGGAGAACCACTTGGACGCCCTTGCCCGCTTCCAGGAGTCAATCATGGCCATGAATGCATCATGGACCACTGCAAATTGATTGAAGATGGAGACGACAATAATAAACGTAATGGTCCCTCTAATGACAAAAACAATTGAGGAGGTGACAACTCTCAAGAAAATTAGAACGATGACCCCGAAACAGGTGAAAACTTCAAAACCCAAAGGAAAAATTCCGAAAACGTTTTGGAAATTTATTTGCAGAACACTCAACTCATTGTAACATTGAGGGAGACCCCTCATTAACAATTTGACCCCTTCCACCTTTTTTTGTATCCTAAAATAAATTAGTAATACAAATTTTATTGTCCGTGCTCAGGTTAATTAAATTTTAATGAATTTGACCTGCTGTGTCTTAAAATGGGAAGGAGTGTAGTCACGTAGAATGAAACGATGATCATGTCCTAGACCATGGAAAATGTGTACAATCCATAAATAAAAGAATGGCCCATCCCTCCCATTAATTTAATTAAGAAAGGGAGAGCTCGTGGGTTGGATGAGAGTGACGTCACAAATTCTTTGGTTTCTGGTCTACTAATGCACCCATCAAATTTAGAAAAAAATGACAAATAGTACACGCTGATGACCACTTTGAAACGTCCAGCAATTTGACCTTCCACATCCTCCCCAACGATTCCAAGTTGACCTAAAGTGACCATTTTAACGGTGAGTATTATTTTGTATTATTTTCTCATTATGTTTTGTTACGTGTAAGGGAGGAGAAAGTGGTCAAGATGGAGTTGAGAATGTTGTGTAAATGGCCATAACGTTTTAGTGTCATCCAATGACTAAACATCAATTCCACGTAGAGCATCGTCACATAAAATATCCCAAATTTTTTGTCCATGGACATGTCCGTGTTACTAAATTCTTGAAGGGCTTGAAAGATCAAGAGAATTGTGTAGACAAGGCAGATGCTCACGTACAGGCAAATTCTGTACCGGTGACGAGGGGAGGAGTCAAAATTAAATTGGGCCATTTTTCTGGAGAACCAGTACGGGCTAAAACCCCATCGATAGCCAAAATTCAAAAATTTACAAAATACCCGGAACGCCTTTTTACTCAACATTTTGAAAAAAATATTTTTCTAAATTTCATTTATTGTGGAGACACTAAAAATGTAAGAAATTAGAGAAATGACTGAAATTGGAATGACTCAAGAGAAAAGTTTTATTCTGAACAGAGTCGGCTCAATGCATTCATGGAATGTTCTAGAAACTAAACTTCGGGAGAGGTCAATTCAATATCGAATTGGACTCAAGAAAAACGTCATTGAGCCCCGACTCATTCTGTTAATTAAAAATGTCAATCATCGAAAAGAAATTTCTGAAATAGAAAACAATTTAATGGTCAAGTCTCAAGTAATTTATTTTATTACAGGCAAGAACCATCAAGTGTTTTGGGGAAGGACAAACTGAGGAACATTTCCCGTTCGATCATCATTGAATCATTTCCCCCAATCTTTCCCTCTTTCATCATTTTCCACGTTCCCCTCCAATGGAATTGTACATTTTCTTTACGTTTTGGAATTATTAAACGACTTAATTAAACCAATGGGCCAACAACTCAGTAAAACTGTGAGAAATTCAAAAATGATTCATGAGTCATGATTCATGATGGCTCCGTTCTATTTATGAATTTGATAGTAAATTGAGTCTAGTCCAGCAATTAAATTAAACTCGTCTCAATTTACTGTTCCTAACCATAACTAAATTTATACATTTTGTGATGAATCACAATTAAGTTAATTATATGTATGCCATTCATCCCATCAAAATTCTGACTTGAGTACCTTCCCGGTTAATTTCTCTTATTGGCAGATTTAAAGTGTGACCCAAACTGACCTCCATTTTTTAACTCTGAATGAGTATCTCAAAATAATATTCTCCAAAACACCATTCAAAATAATGAAAACTTAATAATAATTAATTTCTTGAAGATTAATGAGTCATTAATAATGACTTTATATTAATTTCTATTTGAATTCATTTTTCTCACTCAATTTCTATTGTAGTTTTGTACCCTTCCAAATTAATTATTAATGTTTGACAATCAGCTAAACGACTTGAGTCGGCTTGCACATTTCAAAGAGGAAATGTCTTTACAAGATTAAAATTAATTGCAATTAATATTCCACAAATAAAAAACATGTTTCAACACAAATTACCGCAATTGTTTCAACACTAAGAAAACAATTGGTAGCAGCTAAAATAATTTTGATAAAGTTTTGTAATTAATTTTAAATTCAAATTATTTTAAATAAATATGTCCAAATGAAAAATTATTTATTATTTATTAGATCAGGTCAATTAGTTTGATAACACATAATTTAGATTAAATTAAATACAATTAATTATTTTAAATTGAAGAAATGTTTTTAAATAAAAATTCCAAGACTTAAAATGGCAACCAGTAAAGTCATCAAAGTGGTTCCTATTCAAAACAAAAATCAACATTTCAAAAAACCAGGTTAAATTATTTAAATTTTAAATGAAATTAATTAACCAGTCAAATTTGGGGCTGCACAAGTAGTATAAGAGTCTTTCAAAATGGGACAAATTCTACTGAAAGTTCCATTATGAGGATGGTCAGGTAAGTCCATGATGAGACTGACGAGGGGATAAATGTCAATATTTTCAAAGGGCTCCTCCACCGCCCCGCCATCTTTGAAAAGGGGTCCCATTGCCATGAAATAAGGACGCATTGTATGATAAGCATTGTCATAGCCATGTTGACCCTTCGTCGCACATTCTGCTCGCTCATTCGTCCTCTCATCATCCTTTTCATGACCTATTCACAAAATTCCCAACGTAAATTAAATAAATGGCGCCACAATTTTATTGAAAATTCAAAATTGGGCGCTCACCATTTTTTGTATAAATATCAAAAGTATATCCTGGCTCAGCCACCAATAGAATCGGCATTATTCTCCGATTGTCCGCATAGTGCCAATCCGGTTTCAAAGTTTTGGTTTCTTCTTTCAAATACGCCGTGAATCTTTTGTCAGTTTCCGCGGCTTTTTTAAACGTTTCATAAATTTCTTGTTCCTCATCTAAAATTAATTGAATTTTAATTTAAAAAATTAAATGCATCTACAAATTAATCTGTACCTGGATTTCTTGGGAGGAGTTGCATGACAGGGGAGGAGCCATGATTAAAATACTTGGAATTATTCGTATTGTCCATAATTAAACTCAAATCAATCCAAACTCCCGGTTCATCTTGTTTAACCTCCTGCATACCATGGTCACTAGTAAAAATGAGATTGACCTTTTCTAGAATTTCAAGTTGGCGCAATTTATCTAATAAATAACCCGTGACGTTATCCATCCTTTTTATTTGATCAACAATTTCGGGACTCTCCGGGCCACAATTATGACCAGTGCTATCCGGTTCTTGAAAATAAAGGAAAATCAAATTAGCCGGTTTTTCTGCATTGGTCACCCAGGATATGACGTCATCGATGCGTTGTTCAACTACAAGAATTTTATATTAAATGATGACCTTATTTGACCTCTTAAAATAATTTAAAATGTACATGGAATGGAGCCATCATATTTTTGAACGTAAGTGGACAACGTGTCATCATCACCATATGGTTCCCCTGAGCCTGTCCACATGTGTACACCACTGTGTCGTCCTGCAAAATTTTAAATTGCCAAAAATATTTTGAATTTGCAAATTTTACATTTTATTTTACCATCTCCCGCTACTTCATTGAGAGCCTGAAAATAAATAAAAAATGTAAATAGAAATTAATTTATAATTAAAAGTAAGACTTACATAAAGGGGAAGGACATTTTTGGAATAACTCCAGAACCCAGGGGCGTCATTGTACCCACTAAGGTACCCATACAAAGGGTCATAAAGGGAATTAGCGACGACCCCGTGGGACTCGATGTAGAGCCCTGTAGAAATGCAATGATGATTTGGGAATGTGTTGGTCATGAATTGATTCTGTGGAAAATTTAAATTTAATTATTTTGGCGCTATTAATATGTTTTGATACTAATGAGTCACGTGACTTGACCTTCATGTAAGGAACAGAGACCCCTTGAGCCTTGACCCAGTCCAAATTGGGCGTCCCAGTTTTTTCGAGATAGTCATAACGAAATCCATCATATGAAATTATTATTAAAACTGGATACTTTGATAAACTAACTTGACCTTTAACTGCTGACCCTAATAATAATAAAATGGTTAAAATAGATTTAAACATTTTTGAGAAATTCTTGATTCTCAAAAATATAAAACTTTTTAAAGAAGTTGACTAATCGAACTTTTAAATGGGAATGGGGAAAATTGAAAGGGAGAAAGATAAATAAAATTTACATTTTTAAATTTAAAGTTTATTTAAAGATAACTAATCTGCTTTTTAGTGCTGTTCAATTCAATTTAAAAAATTTAAATAGGGACATGTAACTTGTACCCATTTTAATAATGTTCCCCTTTGGGTTTACTAATTAAAATAAATGGATTGCGGTTAGCTGACGAGGTGTGGTTTATTTAAGCGGGTTTATCATTATAACAAAGTTTGTGAATGATTGATAACGGTGGACTAAAAGTAGATTAAAAATTAAATCCTGAACAATTAAATCCTTTTGTTGTTTTTCTCATTGTCCACAAAAAAAGTTGTTTAGGTGTGACAAAATCTCAATGGGGTTTCTGACTTAAACTAAATTATCTTTGATAATTAAATATTTAATAATCCTTCATTTGTGGATAAATGACGTATTCTTTTGATTTTTTTGTGCTAATTCATGGTTAATTAAATGATGATAATGAGTGAAATATTTAAAATTGATTAGTTATTGTTTTTAATGTAAAAATGATTTATTTATTTTTTGTCTTTTTTCAAAATACATAAAATAAAATTTAAATAGTTAATTGAGGAATAATAAATTAAGATAAATTATTGTTTGTCGGTTAAATTCATTTTATTGAAGAAAGATTCTCTCCGTACTTGTTGACAACATTTCCAGGTGGACTGTAATTTATTTTTCATTGTTATTTATTGAAATTGTATATAAATAATTAAAATGAAATTTTAATTATCTTTTCACCTGTAATTAGCTACTACCCAAGTTCCAATCCCTGAGACGGCCATGGCCATTCCCATTTTTTGTGTTCCTAATGTCAAACAATTTAAAAGTGTCTTTCAAATTACTAAAAACTGAACAATATTGCGCATAGCGCGCTCTCGCTGCGCACTATGCCCGCAATTTATGAATTGTAATTTATGTACCTTTCCAAATAACTTGAGTAAAATGGCTCGTCCCCTTTTGTTTCTCATTCTTTTTTGACCAATCAAATCTCTTACTTTCTACGTACCACGCGTCCACTTGAAATAAAATGATGATAATCATTATTCTGTAATTTAATTAATTAATTTAATTCTACCCGGTATTTTCCCGCTAATTGGTCCCTCAGTGGAAAAGAATAAATTTTCACCAAATCCACTCCCACTATAGGCAAATTGACTCCCACTTTTGGACAATTTAGTGGCGTAAGCTTGAGCCACTTTGACTAAATCTTCGTCAATAACCAAAGCGGGGGCTTTGTGCTTCGCCCTGTAACGATTATGCGCATCCAGTGCTTCCTGTAAAAATTGCTTGTCTGCTATATTTATTGCTGCACGAGGCGCATTTGCACGGCGTGCGGCCGCATCGTCTGAAGTCATCGCTTTACTTTTTCCCTTTTTAATTTATTTTAATTATTTTAATTAATTCTTAAATTATTTATTCCAGTTTTTCTTACCCCTTGTGTACTCGTCATTTTATCCAATTAATTTTTTGCCAATTTAATTACAATTAAAATTAACTTTTTTTCTGTTTCCTATTCTCTGCAGTCCATCAATAAAGTATTGTAGGCGCGCACTGCGTACATAAAATTTACATAAAAATATGATGGCGCTAAATAAACTATCTATGACGACTTGAAGTGACAAAAAGATTCAAGAATAATTAAAGCAAGTCAAAATGACTCAAAAAAGTTAAAACTATTTAATTGAGATTAAGTTTTAAATTTTAAAATTGACAAAAATTCAAACTTTCCGCCGATTATACGCCAACTTGGCTGTTGGCATTGTATGTTTTTGAGGGAACCTGAAAATTAAATTCCATCAAATTTATCACAAATACGAGACTAAAATGTGCCAAAAAATCAATTTGAAAAATAAGAATTGGCCGCGTAAATTCAAAAAAAAGAATTGGCTTACTCATCCCACCCCCATCCCTTTTTAAGTTGATAATGGATGGAGACAGCAATCCAACAAGTATGGACGTAGTGAATGCCAATGAAAAGAAATTGGAATAAATACAAAAAAGTTGAATAGACAAGATAGGCCAATCCAAAGAGAATTATTTGTAAAATCATTACAAATGGCGCACAAAATGCATGAAAAACTATCGGCCTTCTCCGTCCCTATAAAAAAACATTTACCAAATTAATTATTTTAATTTAATCAACAATTAAAAACTTACCTTGCGAGCACTGCATATCAAAATAGGTCCAAGTATGAAGCTCAAAAAAGTCATGAAAACATAAAGTACGAAGAATGCTAAATAATTTTAATCACAATTAAAATTCCTCTTTTATTTCCCCAAACCAATGCAAAAAAGAGGTCAAAGGTCAGATTAATTGGGCTAGTACCTATGTTCATGTCATTTATTTCAAAATCATGGTTAAGGACTTTGTAGCGAATGTAAACAATGACAAGAATCCAAACCAATTGATTTAATATTGCCTGGTACTTTTCACAAAAAAAATCATTACAATTTGAATTTGACGCCAAAAAATAATTTGAATTCAAACAAACACAGAGCATATATAATATTATATATGCTCTGTGAAAAAAAACTTACCACTTCCTGTTGACCTAATAAATGAACGCGCTCTCGAATGGTGCGCTCTTTACAACAAAAACAACATTTTTTGCGCTCTACTAAAGTCTCTTTTTTGATATATTCTTCTATGGCCTCTTGCGCGCAATGACATGGTCGCTGACATGCACATGTTTCAGCTGCTGGAGGGACTTGGGGTTGTGGTGGGTTTACAAAATTTTGTTGTTGTTGGAGTAATAAACTTTGTTCAAAACTTGACATTTGAGCCTCCTTCCCGCCATGTTTTTTTCCATGTTTAGAATGATGTTCCTTAGGGGGTGGGTTTGGGGCTGTAGAGTCAATCCACCCGCCTTGATTTGAAATTGGTGGATAACCATTTTGTGGAGGTTGTGACTGTTGTGATTGGTCTGAATCTATTAATCCTTTCCAACTGGTGGCAGCCATGTTGAAATTGGAGGTGTAGGAAGAAGTAAATTTAAAAAATTAATTTAATTTAATTTAATTTAGATCAAAATTAGAGATAAAATTGTATTTCAAGTTTCTTATTAATTAATTTAACTTTTATTAACTGTACAATTAAATTTTAATTTTCAAGTTTTTCAGTACCATCACGCGCGCGTGAGTCACTCAACTTACGCGGGTTTTTGAAAAAGTTTTGAAAAATTTCGTTCAAAAAGGAAATAGAAAAGAGAGTCATGGTAACAATTTGAGATAGTTTTAAAATTATTTTTAATTAAATAAATGAAAATTAATTTAAAATGGATGAAGACTTAATGATGGTTTGGATCCATTTAGTAAAATAAGACAATTTAGTAAAAACAGCGGGATAATGGCCATAGCAGCCTTTTCCATAAGAAACGATCCCCACCGGATGACCCTTTTCAGTTTCAAACAAAGGACTCCCGCCATCCCCATTACACGTGTCACCCACTTGACTCTTGGCACACAAATGGGAGTCAAGTAAATTAACTTGAATGGCTTGGCCACATTTAACATTTTCAACCATTTTCATGGTCAATTCCTGTAAAAATGGCTGAAAAATGGTGAATATGATTTGGACACAGTCCCATTAGAAGTCCCTGCCCGACCCCATCCTATCAGTTGGAGTGGTGATCCTACAGTCAAACCATTTTAATAAACAAATAAATACACATCAATTACAAAAACTCACCTTTGACCTCAAACTGAGGTGATGGCAGTTTGGCTGGTTGAATAAATTGATTGAATTCAAATGGCGGGCTCAATTTAATCAACGCAATATCATTCTCAAGTTCTCAAGTTTTTTAAAGTAGACAAATTGAGGATGACAAATAATTTGACTCATGCTCACTCTCTGCTCTGTCCATTCCTGGCAGCGTATTGGCAAACCCCATACCTATTCGGCACTCTTCCACACAAGAGGCAAACCTTGCCTTTGTCTCTGCAATAAACCTTAGAAACCTTTGAAATGCCTGAGTTCATGTCAAGAGTCACGTATGTCTGACTCATGTGAAGCAGCCTAAATACTCACTTGTCCATTCTCATTTCACATTCACATTGACAATAAATAAATTAAATTGATCTTAAATTTGGCTGGTATAAATTTCAGCTTGGTTGATTTTTGTACAACTTTATTTTTACAATGGTAATTCAAGAAGACGAATTCAATGACGTGCTACGGCAATTTAATCTGCCCTACAAAATTCTCAAGTTTTCGACCGACCATGAATCCTTCGTAACTTGTATTCAGACAGCACTTCCATCCACATCTGAGAAAACAGATTACAATGAAAAAATTAATATTTGGCTTGCGTTGTTTAGTGAAACAACAAAATCAAATTGGATTGTACAAAAATCAAGAAATCTTACTAGAAAAGAGTTCATCAAAAATTACACTTGCCAAAATAGTGAAGTAAATAAAACCCTGAATTTGAACTACAAGTCAAATCCAAATTCCAGGGGCAAAAAATGTGGTGCCACAATTCGTGTTCAAATTAAAAAGACCACAAAGGACACATTAAAAAAAGACAAATTATTGAAGCAAGGAATGATTGCCTTAGTCAAGGTAAATCTAGCATAAAAATTATTGCTAAATCATTTAAAAGTTTTATGCATGATTTATGGGAAAAATTATTCTACAAGAAAAAAATATGCATGGCCATTCCCATATTTCACATTTTTAACAAGTTCCCAATAGGATGGGTATCAGAAATAATAAATTAACAATTTAAACTTAACAAAGAATAAATAAATGTCAAATTCAGATACTGTTGGCTAAAGGATTTTGCTATAAGGAAGAAAAATAAATAAATAAATATTTTGTGTGCTATTGTCCCTCCGTATGATTGCTTTGATAAATTCAATTTCCACACAATATTTATTTTGAATTTTATTTAATTTTTACTCAAAGTCATTGACTGTTCGTAGGCAAGGAAAGAATCATCATCATTCATCCTTCTTGCAAAGCCCACACACATTTCAAGGGTTTCTAAGGTTTAGTGCAGAGACAAAGGCAAGGTTTGCCTCTTGTGTGGAAGAGTGCCGAATAGGTATGGGGTTTGCCAATACGCTTCCTGGCCCACGATGAGATCATGACGACCTCCCAAAACAAAAAAGAAATGGAGGGGGAAGGGCTCCCTTGTGTACTGACACACACAATGACCCGCCGTGATGACACACTCGGGGTCAACTATAATACCTCCACAATGTATTGGCATTAACGGCTTGGGTGGTCCAAATATGGGCAATTGATGTTTCATTATTGCCACCATTGAAGGATAACTGTGGGCACTGGCATTTTGTCCATGCGTTATCCTCAAATCAGCATGGTCTAATTACAATTATTTCAACAATTAAATTAATTTTAAAAAAAACCGCCTAAATTAATTGAACCATCATTTTCATCTTCTTGATCCGTCCATTGATTGTCCATTTTAAAATATTTCTTTTGGCCTAAAATAAATTGAATAAATATTCGGTCTACCCCCCCCCCCCCCCACCTCTCTCATCCTGTTTAAGATCGTAGAGGTTTACCACAAGATGTCACATGAATCCATTTTTTTGAGGCGGGACTTTTAAATGGATTTTTTTGAATTGGGTCTTGTAAACATAGGTCGGCGCACTCCACTCCACTCGTGAGTTCCGTGCACTCAAAATTGTACTCACCTCATGAGGGGAGGGTAGTGGAGTGCGAGTGCAAATTTTTTCTTGGTGCACTCAAAGAGTTGAGGGTGAGTGCAAAATCTGGCACTCAAAGTGCACTCGCACTCAACAAAAAAAAGAGTGCAATTTTGGAACTCTGAGGTCACTCTATGATTAAAATTACAAGTTTTTGTTTTATTTACTCTCTTATTTTGGTATTTCCGAATTTGATCTTTGATATTTTTTGAATATTTGACCCCCAGAGGTCAACAAAGGCTTCTATGTATCTTATGGTCAAAAACTCTTCGTTTTCGTATCAAAATTATGAAAATATTCAATTTCTTCTTGTCCTCCTCATTAAAGTTTACATTATGGTCATGGCATATTTGTCATTTGCTTGACCGCTGGAGGTCAAAGGAGGCAATCACTCCGAAAGTACCAATACAACTGTTGGTCCTCTGGAGCACGTCTCCACTAATTTTTAGCTCAAAAAACAATGTAAATTGCCTATAAAAGTAAAAAACCCTTTCCGAGCGGATTTTTTGAAAAAAGAGGGCACTCATGAGTGCGAGTGCAGAAAAAAATTTCGAAAAAGAGGGGAGTGGAGTGCGAGTGCAAGCCAAACGCCGACCTATGCTTGTAAAATTTTATCCTCAATAAATTGTCACTTCTGCCTACAACTTGACTTGGCCACATCACCCGATAGTTTAATTGCGTTTCCTTGAATTATAATTAAAAATAAATAACAATTTAATTAAATTGTTTTTGTTTTGTCTACCTTAACCGCTCATAATTTCACCAATCCATTCAACATAGTAGGCCACCTCAGTAAAAACATTGGGAACATTAACCACCTGACAAGATGGATAACCATAAGACACAATTCCCACCACCACCTGACTTGACCCATAGAGGTCATACAAGGGGCCGCCTATTTAATTAAAATGAAATTTAAATTGAATTATTTTTAACTTGTTTTAATTTAAAATTGTAACACAATTAAAAATAATGACCCGAATCTCCATTAAGGGGCGTTCATAAATAATATAACGCTAAAATCCTTCAATTTTGCCTAACCCCTACCCCTGTATAACGCTTACTAACGATGCCTATACCCCCCCCCCCCCCTCCTTCACATCAAAATTTTAAAGTTGTCCAGTTCACTTTTTAATAACATTTTCCTAGTACTGCACACATTTTACGCAGAATTTGGGGTATTTGTCCTTTTTTACCAAAAAATGATTGACTTTTCTCAATGAGCTCGAAGGAGGAAGCACAAGAAATTTCTTTGTTTTTACATTTTTGACCAATTTTTTTTAAGAACTGTGTAGCGCAAGAGTGCATGGACAAGACCTTTAAAAAAGAACTTTTGAACTTTTTTATGTCCAACAACAAAAATAACTATTTGACTACACCCTATCCCCCTTAAATAACTAAGGATAACGCTCGGCTATACCCCTACCCACCCCTACCTGCGTTATATAATTTATGAACGCCCCCTTACAAGTAGAAGAACTGGCGTCGATGACAGCCATACAAATTTTAGTTTCATAAATGTGATACAGATGGCGATAATTAAACCATGCATTTTTACAATACAAATCATTAATAAATTGATATTCCAATTTTTTTACGACTGGAGAAGTACTATAATTAGCACTATTAATTGTCCCCCATCCCGCCGCAGTCAAATTTCCTGTAAAATAGTAATTAAATTAATAATTAATTATTAAATTTTTTTAAAAACAAACCTTTGGCGTAATATTCAGGCGGGGGAAGTTCTGCGGGTTTTATGTATTCATTGAATTGGAATTTTTTGTCGACTTTGATCAAGGCAATGTCATTGAGTAAATCATGGAAACTTTGAGAAATTAAAAATAAGATTAAAGATGGCGGAATAATTTAAACAAAGCGCCAAAATAAATGAGTACCTCCATTTGGGATGTAGAAAGACATTGAAATTGTAGTGGGCCATAAAATTTCGTTCTTGTCTCGACGTTTCATTAATTCTTCTATCGTGCACCCCCGCCGTAATAAAAATTTCTTGATTGTTGTGACTCTGCTTGCCAAAATTGACCTGGACACTGTCACGTGACTCAAAACAATGGGCGGCGGTCATGACCCAAAATTGATTGAGAAGGATGCCACCACAACTAAATCCTCCAGGCTCTTTTCCAATTAAAATTAGAGAGGGAAATTCATGGGGCGTGGCTTAAGTTTCCCCAATTATTTTTTGTTGTGGTTTTCCACTACGGACACCATCTAGATGGTGTGCATTTGGAGAAAAAATCATGTGACCATTCTACTGAACCGATTTTCATGTATGAGGGCTCAAATCAATCCTTGGAATGTCCCCGAGGGCCTCTACTCGAGTTTCTCACCATACCTGTCATTTTAAGGGTCCAAAAGGTCAAACGCGTGACCCCCTTCATTGGCACTTTTTTGCCTTGTATCCAAGACACTTTTTGTATGGAATTGTGAGAAATTTTTTCCTCCATTGTTTTTCTGAAATCAAAAATTTGTTGACAAGGAAATGTTGTCACGCAATATCCGGTCACACTGGTAGACCTTTGTTTGAATTAACTTTTGGACCCTTAAAATGACAGGTATTGTCAATAATGCGTCAAGGTGTCCTAGAGGACATTTCAAGGATTGATTTGAGCCCTCATACATGAAAATCGGTTGGGTAGAATGGTCACACTCTCTGACCAAAAACTTCATTTTTTACTCACAAATCCATACACTCATTTTAGCTACCCTGTCCTTAATCAACTTGACAATTTTATTTGTACAAAAGTTAATTTAAGTTAAATTTCTTATTAAAAAATTAAAAATGGGAACTAAAATTTTCAGTTTGATTTTTAATAGACAATTTTCATTTCTCTTGTAGAATTTTTTTTATTGTATACAAAATACAAAATAATACATTTTTATTGACTCGAAATCATGTCAGTTTAAAAAATTATGTTTAACTTTAATTTAATTACTTTTATTATTATTTGGGCTGTAAGTTTTAACATTATTTGAGTTTAATTGTGATTAAGGTGTATGATTATAAATCACAATAATTTAGAATTTAAAAACTGACAATAATTTTTTCATTGTCAAATTGTTGGAGAAATTTTTGTTTTATTTTGATACAAAATAATTAAATAATTAAAGGGGTGGACATTTCAAACATTCACAAAGAGAGGCGGTACATTTGAAACAATCAAATGGCGGTCCCAAATTTTCACAATAGTTTTGACATTCTTGAGGACTAAATCCACCACAGTAAGATTTAAGAGTTTTTGTAGTCCATTCAAAGTCAAAAAATTGTTCTTGTGAAACTTTTAATTTGATCATTTCCTTTTTTTGATCATGTCTCTACAATTATTACCACATCACAAAGAAATTAAGCCTTGATGAAAGTAATTAAAATAGTTAATTTAATAATTAAAATTCCTTACAGGCGACTCCATTGTAACGAGAGGCAATAGTTGACTCATTAGAAGAAAGATGGCGATAAACCTCATCGTGTCTTATTTTGATTTCTTCTTTTCAAAATAATAAAATTGGCTCCTTAATTTATAACTTTAATAATACGACTTGCCTTCTTTCAAAGAAATCAAATTGAGGAGAAGTTTATTTAAATGGGGAGGAATTGTCAAACTGTTGTAGAGGAATAATGTGAAATTAAATTGTGAATTTGTTGTTTTTATACACGGCAAAAATCTACTCTCATTGAATCTAAAAGGGGCAAAATAAATGTTTTATGAGCAATTAAAAATACTAAATTCAACACATTTTATTTTAATCAACCAGACATTTATTCACTCCATAAAAATAAAATTTTCAAATAAATTGGGTCATCTTTGAAAAGATTTTAGTATAAAATGTTTTTACACTCAATTTCGTTTAACTTTTTACATTGGAAAGCAATTAAATTATTTGTTTGTACCGATCTCATAAAATGCCATTTGTAGCCTTCAAACCTTCTGAAACAAATGAGAGAAATTGGAAATATAATGCTGAACAAGATTCCTCTTTGTATGACCTCACAAGATCCAACAGCTTGTAGACTTCTGACCTGGGTCAATGTTTTTGCGCGGAGCTTTCAATAATACTTGGGTGGTCATTGGTATGGTATGAAAGTTAAAGAATTTTCGAATTAAAAATTAAAAAATGATTTCTTTTTACACAAGCCGGACTTTCCTTATAAAAATTGACAATTCGCAAAAATTATTTTTTTTGGCTCAACTAAGAATAAAAGTCCAAGAAACATGTCCGTGCATGTTCTTGTTTTTTGCTTTTCCTTTGTATTCAATTGTTCAGGTGGAATCTTTCTTTCTTTTTTGCAGTGCACATTTTTTGCAAGCATCTTCATACGAAGTCTATTGACTAAAAATAATCTCTGAGAAATTATTGTGCGCATATTAATCCACACGTCATGGGGCTATTCATTGTGTGTGCTATTTTGGTAGTGCAAAAAACTTCATTTTTTTGCAACAATTTTGGCACTACAAAAAAAGTGGGGATATCCAGTCCGAAAATGGCTTGCAAAATTAAAATATATAAACTGCCATGTCCTCCATCATTCTTTCATTACAAATTGCGTCGTTGTCAGTTGCGAATATAGTGCACAATAATTAAAATTTAATTTTAATTTTTTTAAACATGTTCAAAATTCAAATCATTTTAATGGCCATTGTCTTCACTGCAGCTCAAATTCAAGGTTTTTTTATAATTTTATAATTTATTTAATTTTATTTAATTATTTTAATTAAATTATTTGTGTAGGAATTGGAGTGGGCAAAAGTGGAGAATGGGCAAGTGAGCAAGGTCAAGGGTGGGGTGCACCTGTTCAAAGTTACGGCGAAAGGCAGCAGCAAGGCAATTACAGGGGTCAAGGTCAAAGAAGATACCAAGGGGGTTACGCTACTGGAAATCAAGGCGGGTATTCTGAATTAAATCAAGGGGGTTTAAAGGGTATAAGCCAAGGGGGCTACGCCCAAAGTCAAAGTCAGAGCGGTTTTATCAAAGGAAATACTGGCGGTTATGGTGAGCAAGGCGGGCAATTTAAAAATGAAGGGGGATACGCCCAAGAGAATCAAGGGCTTGTTTTCAATGGCAAAAGTGGAGGCTATGGGGAATCGGGGCTAAATCAGGGCGGGTATTCCAGTCAAGTTGGCCTTATCAAAAAGAATGAAGGCGGGTATGCCCAAAATCAAGGGTCACTTCAACTTGTCAAAGAAACCCAGGGGTATGGGTCAAGTCAAGGCGGGTATTCTGGACAAAGTCAAGAATTTCAAGGCGGTTACTCCGGTCAAAATCAAAGAGAAATTATTATCAAAGAAAATTTGGGCGGGTACTCTTCTCAAAATCAGGGTGGAATTGTTAAAGAAAATTTTGGCGGGCAAGTTTATAATCCCGCTCAAAGTCAAGGCGGTCTTGGCCTCATCAAACGAAATAAAGGCTACGGTGAACAACAAGGAGGTCTCATTAAAGAAACTCAAGGTCCAGGAGACTACACTGAAACTATCCAGGGCGGGATTTTCAAAGAACAAGGGGGCTACTCCAATCAAAATCAAGGAGGTCTCGTCAAAGGAAATCAAGGGGGTTACGCTCAACAGAATCAAGGAGAAATTCTCAAGGGGACTCAAAATCAGGGCGGGTATTCCCAAGGAAATCTTGGTGAAATTAAAGAAAGTCAAGGCGGGTACGGACAAGTTTTAGGCGGGGGTTTGAAACAAAATCAAGGGAGCTATTCCAGAGGAAATCAAGGGGGCTATGCTCAAGCTAGTCAATTAGACTATTCTGTCCAAAATCAAGGAAATCGCCCCCTCATTTTTTCAGGTAATTAATCTTTAAAGTTAATTATTTTATAAAAATCACAATTAAAATTTAATTAATTCTTATATTTTTTCACCAAATTCCAGGAGATTTAGAGAAAGTGATTCAAGCAGCATTAAAATCAATTGGTACGTTCCTATTTACATGCTAATTAAAATAATTGCAAAAATTGAGAGTTTAATTAATTTTTTTAGAAATTCAACCGGCGGGAATTTCAACCATTAAAGTCAAACAAAGTAGAGGAGGCGGGAATGGTGAGTTGTTAATTTTTAAATTAAATGTAAATTAAAATTAATTTCGTAATTTTAATTTATTTCAGGATGGACTAGCCAGGAAACCAGAGGGGTGGGTGGTTATGATAATTCTGGGAGTGATGCAATTGAAATTCGTAAGTTAATTAATTTATAATTAATTATTATAATTAAAAAATATAATCAAAAATATTTTTATCATTATTTTTTACAGGATAATTTTCACTGGATGCCATCTAAATCTTCGACTAATTTTTCAACACAACATAAATAAATTTTGAAAAGGAGAATTTTATTTAAAATTTAATTAACTCATTTAAATTAAATATTTTAAATGTCTAATGTTTTTAACTACTATAAGTACTAAAATACTAAATATTTATTTAAATTCATTTAAGCCAGCTAATAAATCAAATCATATCAAAATCAAGCACAAGTCAATAAATAAAAAAAAGAAACAAAATTAATTATCATTTTAATTATTCTCTTGTTAATTGACTTGTATTACAGAGAAATTAAAAATTAAATTATCACATTTTAACCTAAATTAAGTTCCATTTATTTTACACCAAATGACCATAATAAACTTTTTAGGCCATTTTCTTGTTCTCAATTTGTCGTTTGTCATGTGCCTAATAAAAATTTACAAAATTATTACACAATTAATTTCAATTAAATTAAAATACACTTTCAGTTTAAAGTTTTGTAAATTACCGCTGCCGCCTGCTTCATCAAATCTTTAGCCGTGTCTGGCCCCGTCTGCTCTACTAAATTTCTGAGAGAGCTATTTTCATCTTGTAAAAGTTTATGTGGTTCATCATATTCCTTTTTTAAAAAATTAAATCTCAATTAATTTTTCCTCATTAAAATTTTAGTTGTAGTCACCCACCAAAACTTTTCCAGCATCCAGCACAAGAATTTTATCCAAATCCATGACGGTGTGCAATCTGTGGGCTATTGTGAGGACTGTGGCAGACGCAAACTGAGTTTGTATGGTTTTTTGAATCAAGTGATCTGTCCTATAAAATTAAAATTAATTAAAAATTAACTTTTCAATTAATTAGTCAACTTACTGTAAATCCACATTAGCAGTAGCTTCATCGAGAACTAAAATTTTGTTATTTTTTAAAATAGCCCGCCCCAAACAAAATAATTGTCTTTGGCCCACACTGAAATTTGAACCTCCCTCAGAAATCTGGATTAAAATCAAGAAAAATAAATTAAAACTAAAGTTTTTAATTAATTACAATTAAATTTATACCAAGGCATTCAATCCTTGCGGCAACGCCCTCACTTCATTGGCCAAATGGGAATATTCGAGAGCATTCCACACTTCCGTGTCTGTGTAACTGTCAAATGGATCCAAATTTTTTCGAATTGACCCCGAAAATAAAATTGGGTCTTGGGGGATGATTGAAATTATTTCTGAAAAATTTAATTCATTTAAATTATTTCCAAAATTTTAATTAATTAATTTAAATTGTCATACTTCGAAGATCATGTAACCCAATTTCGGTGGTGTTGACGTCATCTATTAAAATGGCGCCGGTGGGCTCGGCCAATCGGAAGAGGACGGAGACTAGGGTGCTTTTACCTTTAAATTTACGGCGCGTATTTCAAAATATTTTAGTTACGTGGACGGCAACAATTTTAAAATGAAGAATTGTAAATTATCTACAAGTTTTTAGAAATACCTGCCCCAGTTCTTCCTACAATTCCAATCTGAAAATAATTTATTTAATTATTTGCAGTGAAATTAGTTTAATTTAATTGTGATTTAATTTATATTAAACTAACTTTCTCCGACGCTTTAACAGTGAAAGTAATGTCAGTTAAAACATTGTGGTCCCCAAATTTCATACAAACTTTTTCAAATCGAATTTGTCCCTCTTGTGGCCAATCTTGGCGCGGTTTTTTGTCTACCAGAATGTCAAATTAAGTTTAAATTAAATTAATTAAACTTTTGTAGAATTAAACTTATTTTTGCTTGCAAATTGACACACACCTGGAGAAGAAATTAAGGCAGCTTCAGATTCAAGTTGTGCATATTCAAAAACTCTTTCAGTGGACACCATCTTTAAATTAATTTAAACAAAAATTTCAATTAAATAATTTAATTATTCCGGAACAATTAAAATTAATTATTTAAAATAATTCAAACCAAATTTTCCACTTCGACTTCCTGCCTCACACCCCATTGAAAATCTCCCATCATCAACATGGCGGATGATATCACCAATCCCACTTCCGGTCCACCTATTAAATTTAATTTTAATTTACATATTCTTAATTATTTAATTAATTTAAAAGTTTACTGGTGGCGGTAAACACAAAAACGATGGTAATGACAGCAATAAAAGTGAGAGCAATCCAATCCAACCAAATTCCAAACCAACGGGTGCAGGCTACAATTAGTAAAATTAATAACGCACCTTTAATTTAATTATTGTAAACGTTAATGAAATAATTAGTTAATAAGTACACAAAAAATGAAAGCAAGTGGTGGTGTGAATATCTTGATGAGCGTCAAATTGTTGAATGAATTTGTCCTGAAATTAATTTAATTTTAAATGGCTGTCAATTAATCGGCAGTTTTTTCAAACGAAATAGCAGTTTTTTTAAATGAATTAGCAGTTTAAAAATAAATGAATAGGCAGTTTGCAACAAAGTAATTGGCAGTTTCTAAATCAAATAATTGGCAGTTTATACAATATGGAGATTCAAAATCAATAACAGTACTTACTTAAACAGAGACATAGCTTTTCAATAGAAACACATAATCTTAAATCCTGAAATAAAATTAAATAATTGACACACAATTATGACCTTATACTTTACTTTAGATTAGAAACCAAAAAACAAAATATGCATACATGCATATTTATGTATTATTTTCCATTTTTTACAATAATTGTAATTAATACAATTAATAATAATAATTATTTTGTTGTCATACATACTTGAGCCAGAAAAATTAATCTTGTCGAATCAAAGCCCGCTTTGTTCCCTTTGGTCGACCTCTCTTTCGTTTCTGACCAATTGGAACATCTTTTACCTTGTCAGAAAATTTGAGCAAACTATTGTATACACCAAACCCATAGACATGCTTGCAAGCATACAATTGGAGAAATGACAGACAAGTGCAAGTGGATTTTTTCCAATTGAAATTGTCAAAGTCAATCTGATGAACAGAAAAATATGACAACTTAAAACTGTCCCAAGTTGTGAATATTTGCTCCCTTTTCTTTACCATTGTGGCAGTAACAGCAGGCATTCCGCTTGCTGCGACGTAGCATGTGCTGCTTTGTTCGGCATTGGGTAAAATATAGAATGTTGGATTTGATTTTACCCAATGATAAGAAGATGGTTGAACCTTTAAGTCATACTGAGGCTCAGTATAAAATAATTTGCTATTGTTGACGTTTTTGTTGACAAATTTCGACGGATCTTGACCATCGTTTCTGGTGAACCGTTCTTCTGACCACTTTTGACAAAACTTTTTATCATTTCAAGCCAGTACCCAATGGGGGGTCGGTTCCTGTTTGTCTCCTCAACCTTGACAACATTATTACTAGATTCAAGACAATTATTGGTTGACGGAAAACCAGGTGCCCTTCCCTCAAGCCAACCATCATGTTTTTCGATCCACTCAGATATGAAGTAGGCTACAAAAGTGGCGATGTCAGCTGCCTTCACCTTCCTCCATTTTTCAAACCCAAGAGCCTTAGCTTGCTGGAAAATATCTTCATTTGGGCAACTCTGTAGCAGAAGAACATCCTCATTCATGTCCTTCCTCCGAGTTTCATCCACAATCGCCTCTAATTTTGGTAGATATGCTCTTTTAACGTGAGCCCAACAATGTACCCGACGAAAATTATTTTGAAAGACGAAACGAAATCCCGTTGTTATTGCTTCCGCTGCATCAGCTACAACCACAGTTGGAAAAAAGTGAAAGTCAGGGTCGACCAATGAAATCCCTCTCCTCAAAGCTCTAAAAGCAAATTTATAGTCTTCCGCCCCTTCCTCAGTTGACAAAAGCATTCCAGATGGGTGAAAATGACGTCCTTGATTACTTACACCAACTATTAGGATGGGAAATTCTTCAAAATTCAATTTGTATGTTGCATCTGCATGCACCACTTGGCTACGGTTTGCCATTCGAAGACTTTTAGTGGACACAAAAACATGAAACGAATTGTCAGATCCCTCAACTCCAATCTCATTGTCATAAGACACGACAAAAGAATCATCCTCATCCGTAGGAATTTTGCTTTCGGTGGCAGACCACTGTGCTAATTGAGCCATACTCCAGATGACAGGCCCAATCTTTTTTCTTTCGTACTGAAGAAAGCTCACTAAT
>JAQIVZ010001571.1:0-30589 GCA_034700945.1 Arrhopalites spinosus
AATATTTTTAGTGCAACCACTATTGGAAATAGTGCTACTTCTAATTAAAATAGTGCTGCTAAAAATTCCACCCATTTTAATTCTAGTGTTATTTTATTTTAATGTTCAAGAACAAATAAACACTTCGATACAAATACAGTGAGTACAACAATAATTCAAGCATTTGAAAATAGTCATAAAACACCATCATTTGAAAATATAATTTACAAATTTATAATTGTCAATTTTCAGATTTAATTCACAAAAGGAATATTTTTCATCTCTGGTCTATAATCCAATGCTTATATTTTTGTTTTCTCTTTTTTGCGTAAGTAAACAATGTATAATCCTCTGATACACGACAAAACAAATTTTATTCTACAAATCATATATTGTACAACTTTTCTTATTATTTTGACAAATGAATAATAACAAAAATACTGTTTTTGTCAATTCTAGGACCGTAATGGATATTGTTAACACAATTCAAGCGGTGCTCGAAGAGTGTGTTAAAAAATACCAATTTAAACCATCTCTACATAGAATTTCATCTGTACAAAGGCACCGAGCTTTGCAATTATTGCCAATTATTGAACATTTTTGTAAAAATGAACAAAGAAATATTGAAGAGACTCTTGATTTATTGGACGAGGATTACAATAATGGATTAGACGACAGTGAAGATGAAATTGAAAATTCTCAAGGCTCCCAAGATTGGGAAAATGAAACTATCGACCGACAAACTTTCGGCGTTGAGTGTATGGAAAAAATTGTAAAAATTTATGATGAAGCAGAGAAACTTGAAAAGGGAAAAGGCTGGAAATCTGTTACTAGGTCGTCTCGTATAATGAGAGATAAACGAAGCAATTACATTGACAGATTTCGCGAATATTTGGAGAAAAATGGAACCAAATTTCAAAAACTCAAGATTTTAAATGAGTTCGTGTATGAGAAATTTATTGAGGCTAGATGCAAAGGTCTGCCACTGCATGATACTGATTTAAGAAGATGGGCAAAAATGAAATCAAACGACCTAAATTTGGACTTCGTCGCTAGTGTCACATGGGTGTATGGATTTAAACAGACAAAAAATATTGTTTCCCGTAAAATTACAAATTTTGAAACAACAACTAGAGTACAGGATAAACAAAACTTGAATGAATTATCAACGTCCTTTGTGTGAAAAACCAAAGAAAAAATCGAAATGGGAATAATTCCTCCGTCACGAGTCCTCAATATTGACCAGATGGGTGTAAACCTTGAAATTCCTTCAATCCGAACTTTATCAACTGTGGGTGAAAAGCAAACAATTGGACAAATTCAGTCAAAAAATGCCATCACACATTCGTATAGTACAATGCCAACAATATCGATGGATGGAAAGCTAGTTGGAAGGATGCTCCTTTGCCTCAAAGAACAAAATGGATTCGGAATTAATGTCGAAAGAAAAATAAAAAAACCAGCCAATTTATTTATTGTTTGTTCAAAATCAGGCAAGGTAAGTAAATCAATCATGCGTCAATGGGTTGATGAATGCCTAAAACTAGCCATGTCTGATTCTGAATTCATTTTGTTGTTGGACTCATGGTCTGGACAGAAAGACGATACAATTTTTGCATCCATAAACGAGACTTGCACAAGATTATGTATTTCTCTCCTCACAACTTCCCTAATTCAAACCCTGGATCGATTCTTTTTTCGTCAATTTAAAAATTTTTGAAGAAAGTTCGAGATACAGTCATATTGGATTCTTTGGATATAAGTCTACGAAAAAGAGAAAATATTTTTAAAATAGAAAGCTTGGCTTTCAATCAATTTCAAGCACCGGGTTTTGAGCCGATGATACGACATGCATGGGCATGTTCCGGGTATTTCGACGAGGATGTGGAATTTGAAAACGTGTTAGACATATGCTTCAACGCAATTAATGAAGACTGTAGCAGAGATGGGTGCGAAGAATCAACTTTTATTTCATGCAGTCATTGTTCAGAGTCGTTATGTTTTACACACTTTTTTATCAATCCTCACACTCATTTATTTGAATATCGTATTTTATTTTATTTTAGAAAAAAGATGGAGAGAAATGAGGCGGAGAGATTTTGTGTGTATATTATTGTTCGCCACTACTACTACTATTACAATACATATGATTTTCATTTATGTACATTATTCATTATGTGTACCCATATTTTATTCAAAAAGAGGGGAGAGAGAAAATAATTTTTTTTAAAAAAAAGATGGAGAAAGATGAGGGGGAGAGAATTTGTGTGTGTGTGTGTTATTGTTCGTCACTACTACTACTACCACTATTAGTATCATTAAAATACATTTGATTTGCATTTAAATTATTCATTATGTGTATTCTCTTGTTCACTCCATTACTGTCTCTAGTACTTCCTCCTTGAGAATTTGGTTGGGGAAAGGTTTTTGACATTTTTGGCCTTTTTTATCCATGAAATCTTAATTCGGAGAGATTCATTTTCACACATGTTGTGCAAAATTGCACAAGCAGTTGTTACTACTTGACACCAATATAATCCACTCATCGATTTACCATTCACAATTTAGGAAAGGCCATCCACTGTCTCAAGTTCCATTTTTCATTCGTCTCACTTTGCATTCATACCTAAGTATCACTTTTGTAGGACATGAAATGTTTTTAATTATATCACCCCCACTTTTTCAATTTAAACTAACCAACTTTCAAGCGAATAGAAATTGTCCACGTCATTGTAGATTGTAAAACGATACCTTGAACCTGTTTTTACATTCATTCCCTCCTCCCGTCTCTTCCCTTTTACTTGTCCTGGTATCAAAATACAAGTCCAGCTCCAGAGGCCTTCGCACAACTTAAAATCTAACAATAAACATTATTTAAACATGACGCGTCTCTAATTTTGTAAAATGGCCATCTTCTTATTTCTAATATTTGTGGTGGCAAAGGTTGCCAATTGTGATTTGATGTCATTGGTGGAGGATATTGGTAGAGAAAATTGTTTTGTCCATTTAATTGACCCTTGGCTTAAATTGAACCACATTGAAATTAAAATGACCACCCCAACCGTCCTCACAGCCCTCCCACTTAACATTACCCGGGACATGATCGACGAACTGAAGCCAAGGTCAGTTGTAGCCTCCTTGAAATATTTGACATGCTTTGCCCACATTGCCCTCATCACTGACAAGAGACCCTTCAGCCGTAGGAACGAAGACACGACCGCTCTCATTTTCGTAAACAATGTTCACAATAATATCTCCAAATCAATTGGATTCCTCAACACTACCGGCTGGAATCTTGGGACGACGAAACAAGGGATAATGGACCCAAAATTAATTCTCTTTGTGGCCGCCAACAAAGAAATGACATGGATGGCCCAATTTCTTGCCGATTTATTTAAGGCCTCTTATACCGCAAGATGCCCTTTATTTATCATGCTGTACGCACCTGGTGTTGAATTAGAACTAGGATCTTTGCGTGTCAAACCTGTGACCTCTTCAGTCGACCTTGAACTTGGACACTACTTTAATCATCATCATTACGAAGCTAACCTTTATAAGCATAAACTGTACGGTCAATTTAATTGTTCCCGCTCCACCTCCATCTTCAGGTCACATGACATGCGACAAATCCCCACAACAGTTTCACCATCATGTTACAAAAGCATGCTCAACTCTCACAAAATCTTAACCAGTCAGGGTCAAAATTTTCACTGGCAGGCTGAGGGTATGTTCGAAAACTTTTATTTTGAAATTGAAACAGCTGGTGCCCCATTTCAAAGTTCGGAAAGTATCCACGAGGCGACCATGAAGTTTGTGTTGCCAGCCCTAAATCAAACATTTATCAAAAATTATATAAACTATCGTAGTGATCCAGGGTCAAACTACCGGCTTAATTCTGAACTCCCTTCGACTGGCCACGTCAAGGAACTCCATGTGATGGAGGGGAGAGAATCCTTCAAATTCATAACAACTGACCGGGTCAACAGGGTCAAGTCTGGAATCGAAATGTACATCCAACCATTTCAACCCCTTGTGTGGATTTCCCTTGGAATTTTTATTGTCTTGACCTCCATTGTCCTTTTATTTTTAAATCCCCACTGGCGGCAATTAATTTCCACACTTTTCTGGCTCTTTCGACTCCTCATTGACCAGCCCCAAGACACACCTGGGGTCAAGGCAATGAGAATTAAAATAATGCAGGGTGTGTATCTGTTCATTGGGATGCTTTTGACGAATTTGTACAGTGGGGTGTTGAAGTCGGACTACACCCTCCCCTACCCCTACACCACCCCCTGGGAAACCCTTGGCGCTATGGATTTGAAAACATTTTCAATTTACGTCGCTCAAATCAACATCCCCTGCTATGAAGTACAAAATGATGGCTATAAGAGGCAAATTTTTGATTCCACGTACAACTTGAAATTGTGCCCAAGTAAGCCCGGAAAATTTCTGTCCGGAAAATTGTTGTCACGGCTCTGCCGCTCTTCGTCGACCTACGGTTCTCGCTGCGGGAAATCATGCAAGTCCAAAGATTTATTCAATCGAATACCTTTTAGGGAGTCACAATGTAATGAAACTAAAGTTTGTGAAGAGGCCTGGAATTCTTATAAAGTCCTGGGGAATATTCGCGTGAGTTGCGTGGAACAACTCAAGGTCAACGACATTGAAAATCAATTGACCCGGCAGAAAAGTCTCCTCATAGTGAGGGAAAATGAGTTTGAGTATTTTTGGAATTTATACAAAATTAAAATGGAGGAGGAAGGGAGTGAGACTTTTAAATTTTCTCATAATCGGAAAATTCCAGACGATTTCTTGACCCACGTGACCACTTATTATGTAGTTAATTATGCTCAACATTTACATGGGGAGTGGCTACCGCGAAGATTTCAAGTCATGATGAGTTCCGGCATTAACAAATTATGGGAGACTTGGGATCAAATTCGAATGACAAGTCAACAAAAGAAACTTGATGGGGGTTTCAAAAGTGAAATAAATTCCGAGTTTGAGGTTTTGACCTTTCAGAATTCGAGTGTGGGACTCATTTTCAAACTTGGCGGGTTTTCCCTCCTTCTTGCTTTTGGTGCTCTTCTTACTGAGTCTATGGTATATTGTGGTGATGTTTTAAAGGGAAGGGATTGGTAGACGTGGTAAATACGATTTGAGCATAAATGAATTGTTACCTACCGCTAAGGAAGGATAAAAAAGTAGCAGATTTTATCTGCATTTTACATTTAACCAAAAATTCACCTAGACCTCTTGCAGTTTCAAGATACATCACATCTGTATATACATAAATTATCCTAACAGAGTAAGGAGTACTAAGGAGTCCAGCGATTTAAGAAAAAGTGTAAATAGGATATTTTGCACTTTGAAAATTATCAATTGTGCACATAGCCCATTTTGCCTCAAAGCCAGCATCAACTTATAGATTACTTTACCTCAAGACTAGCCGTGTCTCATGTTTTTGTTTGTTTGACATTCTTTTAAATAAGATAATATTAACCACTGGGTTGTTATTTATATGCCTCAAATAGATAAAAAAAATGAGCATGGAAATTGAAAATGAAGCAGAAAAAACAATTTCCACTAAAAAAGAATGACAGGTATATAAAGTATGTATATTTACAGTTTTACCCATAGGAAAATGAGCGGCAATGTACTACTAAATTAAAATTTGAATTATTTAGAATCCCTTACAGTCGAGTACAAAGGCCCAAATTTTATTACTATACAGCCCCAAAATTCATAGCCTGTCTCCTCTGTCTTGACACACTTTGAATTAATAGAATCAAACAGTGAGGCCATTTAAAGTAGAAAGAAGCTCAAGGTGTCAAGGTAAGAAAAATTTGCACTTTTGATAGGAGAAATACATGGAAGTACATAATAAAATATTAGCGCCTCTTGTCTCTATTGCCAGGTATAATTAATTACCAGGTGCGATGAATAAAAGGAAATTGTAGGATTTTTAAATGATATTTTTCGAACTAGAACAAAAAAAATGAAAATTTTATTCCCTTTCTATTTCTAGTTGATATTTAATCACAAAAGGTACCGGTAGCTAATAATGTTTAAGAAGGAAGCATACTTAGATTGTGGATGAGCTAGGAGTTACGACAGATTTAATTTCGGTTCAGGCATCTGACTGATGCTGAGTCAGGTTAAGTTGAATAGTAGCCTCTGGTAGTTATGTGGCCGAAACAGTTAATTAAAAACTTTCTTCCTTCCAGTAATCTCTCCAGCGTCTTTTAAATTCCAAGAATTCAACTCTAAAACGAATTTTTAAAGTATGTGGCGGCCCATCCACTTGGAACACTGAACCCGCGGATTTCAAATGGACTTTTTACAACTCTGTCTTCTATGGCTTTACCATCGTCACCACCATTGGTCAGTTTTTCATTTTGCAATCTCCCACACGACTCATGTAGTCATGTGACTTCTACAGATTCTGTAGAGCGGTACAGTTCTAATGGCGCAATTTTCGTTATTAATCCTACAGAAAATTTAAATGTTGGCCGTTGGCGCCATTTCTCAAAATATTTTAGGTTACGGGAATCTGCTGCCACGAAATAAGTGGAGTCGACTCATCACTGTCCTCTACGCTTTAATTGGAATTCCTCTCAATGGGATCCTCCTTTCAAAACTGGGTGACTATTTTAGTAACCAGGTACTGCCACAATGATTAAATGAACACAAAACACAACTATTTTCAATAGTTAATATTATTCGGTATTCCCAATTTTTCCTCATTAAATCCTCTCTTAATTATAATTAGCTCATCGTGGCGTACAATGAGTCAAAGCATGATGACAAAATAGTGATGATTATAAAAATGAGTGCAACGGTTGCCTTTGGATTAATTCTATTCTTCCTCATTCCCGCCGTCCTCATTTCAAATGTCGAGAACTGGTCTTTCTTCCAGTCCATTTATTTTGCCGTCATTTCCTTCACTACCATTGGCTTTGGGGATTTTGTTGCCGGTAAGACTTAACCATTGTAAAATTACAATCTTCAATTAGGCAGCAGATTCACCTGTCATTGACCTGTCTTAAAAATCATTCTGCCAAAATATAAATTGCTCGAATAATTAAATTGGCCAATAAATATTTCTACAAATAATTCGCAGGGCATCAAGAAGCCGGACATGACGTGGGTGCATGGCTTTACAAAATCTTCATAATAATTTGGACCGAACTGGGTCTCGGCTACCTCTGCATGATCTTTGCCTTTATAAGTCATGGTCTCCGTAACAATCGAATTCAAAGCGTCATTGCCAAAACCATTGACTCGACCACTGAACAATTCATCAAGGATTTAATGGACATGCAAAATGACTATACAGCAGGTCAAGAGGTCACCACCTTTCCTTCCCAATTATTTTCACGAGTGGCTCGAATCGTCAAAGAATTTGCGGAAGTCGAGACGTCAAGCGATAATGTCACAACTCAAGGGACAGGAGCACGGGGAGAGGCCGTTCAAACTGAGGGACCTCTGTCATCGTCGTCATATTCCAAAGGTCGATTGACAATCCAACTACATGATATTTTAATTTTAAATTAATTTTAAATATTCTAAACACGTCTTCAGATTTTGAAAATAATTTCCCGCCCCGCCCGACACCAGTATCACCCTCACAGCTGCTGAAGACATATGCAAACACTGAGGAAATGCAAATGAATGAAAATCAGAGTGACATTTTCATCAATTCAAAAGCCAAAGACCAACATTTGAGGCCCTTGGTCTTGACTCCTTAGAAAATTCAATAATTTAAATTATTTTAATATTCATTTCATCTTTCTCAAGAAATAAAAATGATTTTAATATGAATCCTTTAAATGACATTGATTAAATATTTACAAGATTCATTTTTATTTCCATCAGCTAATTCAGCTTCCATGCAGCATCTCATGGCCATGAACTGTGAATTGTAAACTAATTTTCCCCATCTTTAAGTCTAAATACTTGAACTTATCTCTTTAAAGGAGGATCAGCTGACCCTGAGGTCAAGCTTATTAAACATTTTGTTCATAGGGAAAAAAACAACCCCAGCCCAACATTTCTAATTGGTAAGCAAATCCACTACTTTATTATTTTAAACTTGAGACCCTTGTGTATTAAATTCTACAGTCCACTCGTTTTTATTTTCAATGTCAAGTTAATTCCTTGCAACGACTTATGGAAAAAATGAAATTTTCAACAAGGCTAGGAAGCGCCAGTTTTAAATTACAAATCTTCTAACTTTTAATTTTATTGTGAGCCATCATGGGCGGATCCTCGTCAAGGGAGAGGAAAAAGAAGGACCAATTGGAAATAGCACAGAATCTTCCCCAACGTAAGTTCAGAGCTGGCGCTTTTTTTGAAAATGGTCACAAATTATTAGTGTCATTAAAATTACAATGATTAACAACAACTGTATTTAATATTAAATAAAATAATTTAATAAGAGAATTAAATTAATTAAAATGTTTCTTTTGGCTGACAGCCATAATCACAAGGCCCTGTCCTGAAACTCAAGGGTCCATAGCCCCAGCAATTCCAACTTACGTTGAATTGAACAGACGATTGGCGGGAATGTCTCAAAAAGCTCCGCCCCCGTGTGCCTCCCCATCTGCAAAATTACTCATGAGCTCCCGAGCTGGAAGACCTCAAAGACCGCCAAGGGATTCCCTCCCCGTAAATTCGGAAGAAATTCTACGAAAATCTCCCAAACTCGGGACAGGGACCTCCACCTCCTCCTCTGGAATTTTGAAGCCCCTCCCATCCTGTCTCAAGAAACCAAAGAATGTCAACTCGAATGACACTAGTGTCCCACAAAATTCAAATTTGCCACCAAAAGATTCAAATGAGGGTGATGAGACCATTTTAAGTGGGAGTTCCAATTATTTGATTCAAGCTTCGCTAGTGGAGTCGGATTCGGATTCGGACATGGAGCATGGCGCCACTGGTACCTCAACTTGGCCTACAGTTCAAGTTGTTGACGTTCCTCTTGGCGGGTCGATCCAAGAGTTGGAATGACTTTGAAATATTTTGGAATTTAGAAATTGAATTGTTTCAAAGGAGTCCAGGATTTAATAATGCAATAATTTATTGTATTACATCTTGAAAATGATACTAAAATTATTATTATTATTAAACAATTTCCTATTCCTAATCAAAATTCTCAATTTATTTATGTTATCCGTACAACATGAGGCCAATGATTAGAAAATAAAGGCTGAAATTTTATTATTTTTACCAAAACATTAATTAAACCAAACAAATTCAAATCATTACTACCGATACTTAAAAATATGCATGATTATTAATTATGTTATGTGTATTATTACTTAATATAATTCAATAATAATTTTATTAAACAATTTCTAAGCTATTTAAGATCGGTACGTGACGACTAAGGTGACCGTATTCTGACACATGACGGACAGCATTGTGATCATGAGTCCCCTATCGACAAAATAAAATGACCCCACTCCCCCCCCAAATGCCCTCGTCTCATGACCCAACCCTTGAGCTTGACCTAGAAATTTATGAAACCACTTTGGATTTGAACGACCCGGGCCATTGGCGTTTCCCCTCTCCTGCCGCCAATTTTGCAACATTTTCTCTGAGACTGCGTGAACATTTCCCAATTGTCGAAAAAGATAAACCAAAGTGGGACCAACGACCAACATGACATAAAGTGACCTGGGGTCTTGAAACACGACAGCCTGAAAGGCGTTAAAAGTGCTGGTAAAGACCGCGTAGAACTGAAAGCAGAAAATCCAGTTTGACAAGGTAGCCCGACAATGGGCCATCAGAACCGCCAGTTGAGTGTGACAAGTGTAGAGAACAGCAGCGTCCATATGGGAACTAAAATTTAACACAAACTCCCGCTCAAACTCAGGTTCTCATTGTTTAGTTTACAATAATTGTTATTGTAATAATTTAATTATGAATTTAAATGAGTAATTTGACCTCATCTTGTGCATCATGTCCACCGTGAGAAAGGCAAAGCAGATGGCAATTTCGCCCTGTACAAGAAAATAATAATGCTGGAACAAGTGGACGTAAAAATGATAAATACCGATGGGGATTTTGACCCAGACCGACAGGTCAAGTGGATTCTCAAACAACGAGATCATGGCAATGAACGACGTGGGATTTTTTAAGACTCGCAGTCCATGGGTCAAGCAAGCGAATACAACTCCAACTGCAAAGTGCACCATGACGAGGGTCACTCTGCCACTGCTCTTTCTTCCATGAGACCCCCCAAGGGTTTCTAGGTCAGAAAATCAAAGTGCAAAGTGGCAACATTTTACTACTCAACAGCGCGGCAATTTTAAATATTTAATTTAAATGTTGCAATTAAACCCACCATCGAAACTCCCGGTGACGTCAATCAAGTTTTGGATGAGACGATGGTGGCTTCCAGTATTGGAGAAGAAGGTCACATGTTGAAAATTGACGATCAAGTAAATGATGGTCATGTAAATGACCTTTAATTTTTGTTTGACCCCAATCGTCTCATCATGACTGACCTGATACGAGCGAAAGAGAAGGAATATTTCGTAGGAGAAGAGAAGACAGTAGCGGAGGGCCAATTTGGGCCAGAACCATTTCCCAACTCGACACACCCACGTCCCAGTGCCCTTCCCGCTCTTTCGGCTTGAATTTCGGAAGTAGGGGGATATACCAAAAAAGTACCCCCAATTTACAATCCCTTCAAGGACCCCAATTACCTTTTTGTGTACCATTGTCCTTACTCCTGGTACAACTCATGAGGGACAGCAGAATGACGCCGTGACTTTGACTCTGACTTTGGTCACCCATATGATGGAAATAGAAATGAGTTGATGAATGTGACGACTGAGTTGTTGGCCAATATCATGTTGAAACGTTACAGCTTAAATCATTATTAACCAACATGACAGACATTTAACGATTCGTTAAATGCTTGTCATCCTGGGCTCGTCCCTCACCTCGAATCAGCAAGTTATGCTTTAATAACAGCCACTAAGGTTAATGACAGTGAGTGAGTTTTGGATCTATTAAAAACACTAAAAGGAGTAATTCTGACAGGTATAGCATGGCTTTAAACTGAAATGTATTTGAATGGTTCAAATTGAATGTTGGCTTTGGTGAGAACCACCAAAAATATGTCCACCCGACGTGGACAACGCCAACTACTTATGAATTCCCACGCCCAAAAGCTATGAATTGCTGAGTCCTATGAGTCCTACCGAGCGCCAAACGGAGCGTTGAAATTTAAACCACCGGTACAGAAATGTCGTACAGAGGATCCTGCAGCAAATATTCATGATTTTTCGTGGTGTGCGTAAAAATTCGACAGGCATGTGCTTACAATTTCAGGAGGAATTTTTGTCACAAAAATGCAAATTCACGGTCAACTTTCCGGTCGAGAACTTTGTGTTGGAAAAGGGCAAAATTCTTTTTGGATTGTAACCATATGAGTCCATGGACTCATATTCCATATCCAATCCACATGTGGATTGGATTTGGAATCAGGGAAAACCCCACACTTGAAATGCTGAATAGGGACAACTGCAAACCATGGATTTTACAGGAAACGACTTTTTCTCTGAGAGATACTTAGAGTACGTTTAAAATTCTAATTCATGTGACAATAGTTTCTTGAATACAGCAGGCGCAATGTGGCCAAACACGGGAAATGTACATTCAGCCATTTCCTCAAATTTCAAAAATTATAAATGCAGTTGTCCCTTTTTGGAAATAAAACTTTAATCTACAATGCAATTTGAATGGGAGTCAACTCGATGGTATTGGTGGGAAAGATTTGAATTTTGTATTCCTGGAATTGTGATTTATTGTAATGTCTCTAATTTTAATCATGGACATCTTTTTACGAGCCATGTTCTGAATTAATTAATTTTCAGTACTAATATATTTTAATTGACATTAATAAAATGACTAGATGAAGGCTTGTAAATTGTTTAAATTAAATTGTAACTAATTCTGCAATGACTACAATTCAGTCCTTGTTTTGTTCAAAATTCTTTAAAGTCCTCCATCTTTTTCCATATTATCATTGCCTATTTAAATTTAATTATTTTGAAATTTTCATTACATTTCAATACTGAAAAAATTCAAAGTTTGTCATTAAACTTTCCCAGTTGCACAATCTGCTCCCATTTAGTTCAAATGTATTCATTTTAAAATGGGATTAATTGTGAATATTTAATTAATTGTGCATTCACCTCTACAATTTAATGGCCAAGTGTCCTCTTACAGAGTTTGTATAAATAGTCCACATTTTATTTTCTAAAATTCATACAAACTTTTTAATTTAAACTCTTCAATTTTAAATTAAGAATAATTTGAGAAGATGAATTTGATTGTGGTTATCTCCCTCTGTCTCACTGTGGCGTCTGCACAGTACCAACAAATCACTTTGTACTCCCAATATTCTTACACTGGGCCCTCCTTTCCTATTGGCACTAAAATTTGTGACCTCAGTCAATACAATTTTGAAAACCAAGCCAAGTCAATTCGGGTCACCGGAACGTAAGTCAAATTAATTTAATTTTTTAAATAATTTTCAAAATGATACAAATTTTTTTTGGTGGACAGTTGGCTCTTGTACGATGGAACAAATTTTAATGGGAATGAGGGTCTCATGGAGTATCACTTCCAACCTGAATCATCAAATTGTGTTGACTTGAGAAACGTGGCGATTAGGGTGTCCTCCCTGAGATTTGTTGGATATCGAGACAGTTACAAATACGACTCCCTGACCCTGTACAGGAGTACTTTTTTTCAAGGACCGGAAACGATTTCAGTTAAAAACGACAACGTTTACAGTTTCACAGCCTCCCTCATCATCACTGGAACAAGTTCATGAGTCGTTTATGATGAACCCAATTTCCAAGGACACAGAATTTGCTTGAACCCTCCTGGAAATGGGAAGCCTCGGCTGGTGACGGACACGAAGAATATTCAAGTCCCCCATGGGGCCATCAAGTCAGTCAGGAAGGAAGTTTGCAATAGAGAAGGCCTAATTGTCACCCCAGATTTCCTTCAAAAGGGTCTGAATTTAACTACAATTCAATTTGGCCAATGAATAAACTGGACTTGACAAATGACAATTTATGGGTTTTGAATGGTTTTATATTTTAAAAATATTCTTGTTATGACTTAAAATACTTTTGGTATTTTAATTATTGCATTTAATAATTTAAAATTGAGAACGGAATTTTCTTAATAATGTTGAGACTTTTGATTGGATAATATGAAAATTGGATAAAATTAAAAAAAAATAGTATTTTGATTACCTACACATGTACATAACCCTGAGCTGAGTACGAGGCTACTAATTAAATATTTAGAAGGAGATAAAATTTAAAAATTGTCATACAAAAAAAGAGTAAGTCTCAACGCCACTCATACTTAATAGCTCTGATTTTGTAATTATGCGAAGACAGGTAATGATCAAGCGGCTTTTTCATATTGAATGTTTTAGAATGAGATGACTTTTACATGTTTTAACTGTGCCTTTTGCAATGCTTGTTTCCATTTTAATTGATCCTCCACGCTCCTCAGTTTATTCTATGGCGTTAGCCGTTAAAATTCAGCTAAATATTTTCAAACCCCAGAAATTCATAATTTTGATTAAATGTATCAATTTAACGTAACACAAAATAAAACTATGACATGAACAAATTAATTTTGCCTTCTATCAGGTGAAAAAGTAGCATGATTAATTTGTTTTAATTTTTTATAAGAATTAATTTACCAAAGGTGTGACTCCATTTTAATTTTGTCTCTAATTTTCCTGCTTAAGGACAGGGTAAAGGATTTGAGTGTATAGTTTTGTGGGCAAAAATTGCATTTTCTCTGCAGAGTTACCGTCTTTATTTCTCAACCGATTTTCACGTATGAGGGCTCAAATCAAACCTTGGAATGTCCTCTAGGACACCTTGACGCATTATTGACAATACATGTCACTTTAAGGGTCCAAAAGGTAATTCAAACAGTGGTCTACCAAAATGACCGGATATTGCATGGCAACATTTTTGAGTCAATAAATTTTTAATTTCAAAAAAACAATGGCGAAAAAAATTTCCCACAATTTGATACAAAAAGTGTCTTGGATACGAGACAGAAAAGGGACAATGAAGAGGGTCACGCGATTGACTTTTTGGACCCTTAAAGTGACATGTATAAAAACATAAGAAGACAATGCTTTGTCATTTACAAATGTAAATGGATAAAAAAAACCTGTAACTATTAATTAAAAACCAAAAATGTTGAAGAAAATATTTAAAATTAATTTTTCATACAATAATCTTGCCATTTAAACTTGTCAAAAAATTGTTGATATTTAATAATCACTTTTATGATTCATTAGAATCATGAAACAATTAATTATTTTGCATGACTTGAACGCCATTTCAATAAAACGATGAACCAAAGTAAAACTAATAACAAAGTTTGCTTTTAGCCAGGACGGCCTTACTGTGTGGATTACTGTAATTTGGAAATTAATCAACATTTAATGTTTGTTAAAACATTTGTTTTTGATTTTTTAAATAATTAATTAAAATTATCATTCAAATGCTGTTTTAAAAATAGTTACCTACATCAAAAATTCATTTTTGTGCAACTCCAAACCGTTCAGTCAAAAATTTTCCCAATAATTCTCAACACTGTACCTAGTGTGGTTCAGGAGCAGGCGATAATGAATTAAAATGTACAATAAAAAATTAAAGTTAACCTCTAACCCCAATTATCTTTAGCCTCTTAAATAATCTTTAAATTCATAAAACCACAGTCAACATCTCCATTTAAAAAAAAATTCCACACCCCTGCTCTTGGGTCCCAAACAATTTTTTCTCCCCATTCTTCCTCATCACTAATGTCAAGGCCCTTTGACAAAAACACTCAAAAAAAATTAAATTCTTTATTACATCACAATTTAAATGAGCTCAAAAGCCCCTCTATTACCACAACAAAAAAAGAAGGGGATTATAAATAGTCAACTCTTATGCTTGTACATGCATATGTTTTTTTTGTTGAATGTTGAATCAAGCGAATATTTTATTATCGAGTGCCAAAAAAAAGTGAAAGTAATTCTCCCAATCTCAAATTCCCAATTCTCAATTTGTTCCCCGAAAATTAGTCAGAGTTGTTCAAAAGACAAGGGAGAGACAGACCCATAAAAATACGATAAAAGAATTATGAGATGAATTCACCCAAAACCCACACAAAAAAAATATTACACGTCAACTAGTTCACGGGGATTAGACATTCAGGCCAACAAAAAAAAGGGAGACAGATGAGAATTTTTTTTTATTCTTCCTTCTTCGTTTAAGAGAGAGAGAGGGGACGAAAGAGAAATAATTTTTTTGACAGGGAGACGACAGAAAAGTCGGAAATTTTCATTGAGTCAGCATAAAAAATTGGCTCACCAGAAGCTTCCCCTTTTAAAATATTTAAATATTTTTTTGTATTGCCATTTCCCATTTAATTCATTTCGTTTATAGAGTCTTGACTCTACAAACAGAGAGAGATTTTATTTTTTAAAAAATGAAATTTTTTAATGTAATTACGATATACTTTAACCTATAAAAATAATTAAGTTGAAAAAATTGAATAAACAAGGTCAATTAAAAAGTTAACTGCTAATAGACTTTTTGGTCCGAGATTTAACTCAAATCTACTGCCGCCTCGAGCTACGCTAAAAATCCCAAATGGCGTTCAACCTAAAAATGAAAGAAATATTTTTCGTAATTATTTTGACAAGTATTTTAACTCAACTAATGTCCATTGGAGGTCAAGAAGTGACACCGAGGTCAAGTGATGGAAGGAGACGACGGAGAGAGCATCCAGGAAAGAGAGGTCATTTAATTAGGAGACTTATGCGGTCAAGGGTCAAAGATGGAACGGTGCGACTTGTTGATGGTTCCAATGAGCATGAAGGTAATTTCAGATTCTGAAAAGTAAATTTTTAAACTTTGGCATTTTAAAAATATGAATTTGGCGCCACTACCATTTTTACAGGGCGCGTGGAAGTATATCATGAAGAAAAATGGGGACCAATTTGTGACGATGATTGGGATGTAAATGACGCCACTGTCATCTGTCGTCAACTGGGGTACTCGGCCGAGTCAGTGAATAGTGAGACCCTTCGATTTGACGTGAGGTCAACGCATAGTGGCCGATTCGGCCATGCTCGAGGTATTTTTAATGGTGATGTCATTAGTTAATTAATTTAATTAAAATTAATTTTTCTAATCAGCTCCTTATTGGCTTGACAATGTTTATTGTGACGGGAGAGAAAAGCAATTGTCCGAATGTCGTCACGAGGGGTGGGGTGTCCATGATTGCGGGGTGGAGGAGACGGCGGGAGTTATTTGCGCGAGAAGTTTAAATTCTGAAGAGATTTTAGAGGAAAGATACGCCAATTTAAACGCCCCAAGACAGCAGCCCCGTCAGCAGAGTTTACCGCGCAAAAAAATTCATGTGATTAAAAATTAAATTAATTGTTAATTGACTCTTGAAAAATATTTAAATTTTTTTTCATGACATGATAGACTCCCACAACGGGAATTGGGACGAAAAGGGGCGGTAAAATAGAAATAAAATTGGCGGGTGGTCGAGTTTCAACCGAGGGTCGTGTGTTGATTAAATTGACAGAAACTTCTTGTAATTAAAATAATTAAAATAAAATTAAAATTATAATTTCTAATTAAAAATATTTAAAATTAGCTTGGGGTCTCATCTGTGGAGATGGATGGTCGTTGCTGGAGGTAAAAAAATTCAAGCTTCCCGCCTTATAACTATAAAGTGATGAATGACATGTGATATTTTTGTAGGCGGCCGTCATATGCCGTCAGTTAAATCTCGGCTTTGCAGAAGGAGCTCCTCAGACTGACTATTTTGGGGGGTCATCGGCCGACATAGTGTCCACAGGGGTCAAGTGTCAAGGTCAAGAAGAAGAATTGGCCCACTGTCTCCATCATGATTTTTCAAAAGGAAACGAATCCATTTTCTGTCCCGGAAATGGCCGAAATTTTGCTTCAGTTGTTTGCACTCATCGTAAGACATTTAAAATTTTAATTTTAATTACAATTAAAATAAATATATTTTAATAGGTCTCCCTGACCTCGTACCAGACGCTTTGGAAGTAGAGAGGTCAGTCTATTTGGAAGACAAACTTTTGTATTCTCTTCAATGTGCAATGGAGGAGAATTGTCTTGCTTCTTCTGCTTACAGGTAAATTGACAATTTAATTTGACCTTTCACTTGTGACCTCTAATTTTTATACTGTAGAAATCAGGAAGCAAATCCGTACAGCTGGCACACAGAAGTCCGCCGTCTACTCCGATTCACTGCCCGCATTGTCAACACGGGAAACGCGGATTTTCGGCCTGCCATTCCGAAATACATGTGGCAGTTTCATGCGTGTCATATGTAAGACGAAAATGGCGCCGAATTGTTGAATAATTTTAAAAAATTGAACGGTTTTTCTTCAAGGCATTTCCACAGCATGGAAGTTTTTGCGGTGTTCGACATTTTGGACTACAGAGGTCGCAAGGTGGCGGAAGGTCACAAGGCGTCTTTTTGCTTGGAGGACAATGAATGCATCGTCAAAAAAGAGACTCCCTTCGCCTGCGCTAATTTCGGGGATCAAGGAATCTCTGTCGGTTGTGCCGACATCTATCGGGCCAATATTGACTGTCAATGGATTGATGTCACTGATATTGTCCCTGGAATGTATACTTTCAAGGTGGGAATTTAAAAGGAATTTTTCCATTTAATTTTGTATTTAAATGTTTGATAAATGTCAATTAAGGTGCACAATTTTGAATGGGGTTTCTATATAATTGTAATTAATTTTTTTACAGATGTCAATTAATGGGGAAATGAAAGTACCCGAGTCGGATTTTTCGAATAATGCCGTCATCTGTAGTCTCCAATACACGGAGAGTGCTGTCTATCTCAATAATTGTACCCTTACTCGGCCTTAAATATAATTAAAATTTTAATTGTGCAATTAATTCTTGTCAGTGTAAATTTTATACGTAAATTAAAATTTATGAACAAAAACTAAAACCTTAAAATCATTTCCCACCCTCGGTGGCGGAAACAATTGTCACCCTAGTAGTGTTGATAAACGCGACACGAAGATGAAGCCTAAACGGCGTCCAACTCTATTGAATTAATTTATTTGGCATCAAAATTAGAAAAGAGCGGCTCAACGCCAATCGATTAAATGTAGCCCCTTTCACTGCTGCTACACTCTAAAGTCTAAAGGTTAAGGTCTTTCAAGTCTTTGGTTTTTTTTGTTCGACTAAAATTTAAATTTTTTTCAAAGGGTTTCAGGAACTAGCGTCTCACTGACCTATTGAAAAATTTCATCCAAATTTTCTTTTGAGATAATCCACTGTCTCTCACAAAAATTTCAATTAATTTTGCACAGACTCCAAAGTCCAAACTCACGATCGATTACAGTAGTGCTTGCGCTGGTATTGCAGGGGCACCGTGAGAATTTCTATGGAATCCGTATGTACGCACATGTGCTGCCACTCGAACTCACTTACATGTGCTTCCCCGTGCAACACATGTGCGTACATACCGATTTCTAAGGAAATTCTCACATTGCCCATGCAATCAGGTTAACCGGACAAGCAAACTTTTTGTATCAAGGGAAAACCCGACAATTCCCCCAAGTTCATTTTGTTCTTCAAATTTTTAAACCGTCAATTTAGTTAAATTTAACTGTTTACAATTTATTGTCCTGCAAATTTCTTAAATTATTAAATTATTAAACTCCTATATCTGAAATATTTCGCTCGATTGTGGATGACGAATGAATGGCGTACAACTCGCAAAAATTTCTCTCTTAATAATTTTTATTACGGCAAGGTGAGAGTTCAATTATTTATAGTGTCTAAAATTTAAATTAATTCAAAAATGATAAATAACTCTGAATTTATTTTTGAAGTTTGAGTGAAAAGTTTAAACTTGAATTTGTTGTTGTAAAAAAAATTAATTGTATTTATTTTGTCAAACGTTTTTTTGGCAGTCTTATTTTCCAAGTCTACTACCGTCCAAGTCTTACAAAAACAATTAAATTTTGTTACATTATTTGGTGGTCAAGGGTTGTAGAATTTTCAAGTGGCAAATTGGTGAGAATTGAATGGAAGGCATGAAATTAATTATTTGTCAAATTAAATTGTCTTGTCTCCATCTCATAACTATTTTAGTGTGCCACACTAAGTGTGGCCCTCATTTTCAAAATTTGTGCTGCAAAATAAACTGGAAAATCCCCATGTTCCATGTACATAAGGCGGAATAAACTAGCGATCATGTGTTTGCGTCTGTTAATTACAGTGACCTTTTTTGAGCGGGATAATTAAACTCAAAAACAGGAGTAAACATACACAAGACTACACAGGCCACAGGAGGCCTCCCCAGTCTTAAATGGACAGAGTTAGACGCGTTCATAGGCTTTGAAAACCAAACCGGTACAAAAAGAACAGAAAAAAATCAGGATTTCGGTTCTACCAAAATCTTGGGCCAACACTAGAGCCATTAACAAATTGGAACCAGTTGACCTTTTTTAAAAATGTTTCCTTGTTTTTAAAAACACTTCTATCCAACGTAAGGAGTGATTTTAAGCAACTTTTTGTCTTTATTATTTTTTATTTGACTATTCCTTTGACCGCTAGGAGCCATTTTTACCTTTTTGTCGTAAGTCAAGATTCTGACATTCCAATTGGGGCGGTCAATTGTGACGTTTGTTTGTAAAAAAAACGTCTCATTATTTTGAGTCCCATCGAATCTCACGCATGACGCAATGGCCTCGTAGAGGAAACTTTGGGGGTAGACAAGGTCAACTAGTTTGAACGTGAAAAAGTTGTCCATATTGAAGATCACAATCAAATTAAAATCTCCCTCCACGCCTTCCCCATGTGCTTCACTCAATTCATCAAAATTATTAAAGTCCTTTCAAATTGTGCTTCCATTTGTATTGTTCGCACGGGCCACGTCACGACCCGTCCATGTCCTTCACAAAACATGAAAGGATTGAACTCATAGACCAAAATTATTAAAAAAGTGTCTCTAAATTTTCATTTAATTTTCTAATCACTTTGGTCCTGGCTACATTTTAAATGGAGTCAAATTCATCGAGTTTAGAAAATGAGACTTTGGAATATATTTATTGTGACAAATCTTTGGCTCAATTTGGACTAGCCTACTTCCATGTAGACCTGTACATTTCGGGGGTCATTTGTGCGTGTGGGGTCATGACAAATATTTTAAATATTTTGATCTTCACCCGCAAAAACCTGCGCACCACCCCCACCAACCTTCTCTTCACAGCCCTTGCGGTGGCTGATTTTCTTTTTCTTTTGAGGAGACTTCAACGAATTATTTTGAAGCCCTTATTTTATTCAGGAGTGACCGAGATATCCTTGAGATGTGTTGTCTTCGCAAGTATAAATGATTTTCATTTGATTTACGTCAACTTTATTACGAATATTGTAAGTCCTTTTTTTTAAATTAAAAAATGGCGCTTCAGTTCAATTTATTTGCCTAGATGTTCCATTCCTGGGCAGTCTATCTGACTGTATTGATAGGATGTTGGAGATTTGTGGGAATTTTTCAACCCCTCAAAAGTTTACATTGGTTGACCCTTCCCAGAGCCAAATGGGCTATTTTTTGGACAGTTTTGTCAGCCACTCCCATGTTCATTCCTATATTTTTTGGGTGGACACCCACACGACGGCTGGATTGGAATTGTACCAAAGTTGACCCGAGACTCGAGGAAGATGATGGACATAACCCCATGGGTTATTATGCAACTGCTAATCCTAAAGTGGCCACCATCATGTTCCTTATGCACGGGTGAGGTGACTCTAATTATCATCATGTCAGGCCCATGACTTTTTTGGGTTTTTTTTAGGGTGTTTATAAAGCTGGGGCCAATAATTGTCCTCTCATTGGTGACGGTGGGGCTTCTTCGATCCCTGGCCAAGTCAAGACGGACTCGACGGGAAATGTCGGGAGTGGGCGTGTCCACGAAGACGGACCAGTCGACGGATAAAATGTTGATGATTGTCCTCGTCATTTTTATTGTGACGGAGGGCCCAGGTGCCATTTTAAGTTGTCTGGTTGTTTTTTTCGGGGTAGAGTTTTTTCATCAATGTTACGATCCCATCGCTGTTTTTGTTCATACGTTGGAACTGTTGAGTAGCACTACAAGTTTTTTTGTGTATTTTTCCATGTCCAAGAATTTTCGTCATAATTTTTTCAAGATGGTCAAGTGGGTGAGATTTTGTGGTAAAGTTGGTATGGAGCGGAGCATATCTAGAACTTCACAGTCTGGGAGTAGAGGAACCGTCATTTCAAATGTGGACTCCAAATTGTGATTTTTTAGCAACAATGAAACGGCACAAATATTTCCCAAACTCCGATTTGTCCTTGTTTTGTTTAATTAAATGCCATAATACAAATATTTTGTGTGGCTTGGACGCCGCTTGTAAAAATTGTGACGGAAAGGGCCCATAGAGTTGCAGTGCAACTATTTATATGGCTTATTTGATATACGCCTTTGTCGTTTATTCAATTTTAGTCTTTCGATCAAAATGGTCCGGCTTGATTTGTCAAAACAGGAAAAATCTCGTCACCCGTGCCCAAAATTAAACTATTTTCACGAGCCATTAAGATAATCAGCAGGACCAAGTTTCACTCATAAAACATTGGCCATGTTAAAAATAAAAGAAACCCCTCTTTCAGACTAAAAACAACAGTTTAAAATTAATTTTCCGCGCAAAATAATATCTCATGTGCATGATATCGTAAAATATTAGCGCGAATCAAAATTAAAGTCGAAAAATAGCTACAAATATTTCATATTTATCAATGAATCTTAATTACTGAATGGAGCAATTAAAAACTTTAAAATTAAATGTTTAACTATTCCTAACTTCAATTTTATTGACTGTCATTTGTGAAGAAGTATTTCATACACTTGAAATATATTTAGGACTAGCAATTATGCCCTTAAAATTAATTATTTTCACGACTCTCTACATTGCATTTGCAGGCCCTTCATTTTCCCTTACAGTCACACCCCCTTCAGCCCAAACAAAAGCGCCAGACCCAGCGCCAGTTTTATTACAGGGGCAGAATTTAATACCAAAATTGAGTCCAATAGTGGAAATTGACCAAGGAAAATTAACTGGGGCGGTCAAGGAGACGAGGGACGGTCGAGATTTTTACGCTTAATATCACGTTCCATATGCTACTGCTGGGAGATTTCAAGTAAGTTTAATTGAGCGTGATTTTCAAATTAAATTAAAATTAAAAATTATTTTTTAGAATCCCGTACTAGCTGGCCCATGGACAGGAATTCGTAACGCAAGTTTAAAAAATCCGTTTCAAGTTTGCACCCAGTGCATCGTTTACAAGGGTGGGCTTGTCATGGGACAGGAAGATTGTCTCAATCTTCATGTTTTCACTCCGAATGTAATTCATTTTTTTTAAAATGGTGCCACATTTTGTATTGATATTTTTTTTAAAATGAAGGTCACTGCAAAGCTCCCTGTCATGGTTTACTTTCATGAGGGCGGGTTTTCTTTTGGTGGAGCGAGTAATCAGGACCCGCGCTATTTTATGGATGAAGATGTAGTTCTTGTTATTCCCCATTATAGGCTGGGCATTATGGGTTTTATGACGACGGGAGATGGCGTTATTAGTGGGAATTTTGCTCTTAAAGATCAGAATATGGCTTTGCAGTGGGTGCACAAAAATATCGAAAAATTTGGGGGTGATCCTGGTCGTGTTGGGATTTTTGGATCGAGGTAAAATTTCGACATTTTTTTGTCACAGTATTTATTCTCGAGTTCAACCTTTTTTGTTCCCAAAATTTCGACAGTTCGACATTTAAAATTGCCACCATTTTTCAGCTCGGGCGGCGCCAGCGTACAATACCACCTCCTCTCCCCCCTCAGCAGCGGCCTCTTCCATTCGGCAATAACCCAAAGTGGGAGCGCTGTGAGTTCATGGGGACTTCCAAAAAATGTTTCTTACGTCAACGCAAAAGTCGCCAAAGCGACCAACTGTTCTGTCCAAAATTCACTCCAATTTTGAAAATGTCTTGAAGCCTTGCCCGCCAATCAATTGTCCGCCGTCTTCATGACCACCATAGTAAGCATTAAAATTCAATTCTTTAAAAATTCTCAAAACCCGCCAACTAGTAATTCATTTAAATTTAATTTCAGGAATGGAATGTCGACCCAGGAGTCGCTTTCGGAATGACCCTAGAGCCCAAAAACTTGTCAGGCGCTTTTCTGACGGAACACCCGGAAGTCCTATTAAAATCCGGGCGGTTTAACCAAGTCCCCGTGATGATAGGCTTCATCGAAAACGAAGGGGTGCTCTTCCACACTGCTGCTGTTCTCGCTTTTCCCCATCTCGAATCGGACTTCAAACAAAATTGGTTGAGGATTTTCCCCATTACTTTAATGTACAACAATTTCTACACAAATTTTACACAGGCCACCCAAGATGAAATTTCTAAAAAAGTCTACAAATTTTATTTTGGGAACCAAACAATTGGGCCCCACGTTCGAAACCAATTAGAAGAAATGTTTGCGGATCGACTTTTTGTGGGTCCTGCAATTAAAATGAGTAAATACCTAGCCAAATTTGTACCCACGTACCCCTTCATGTTTAGTCACTCAAGGGACGATTATACAATGGTGTGGGCCTTTAACATAATGAAGAATTATGGGGTCACCCACGGGGATGAATTGTCCTATTTGTTTCATAATATGCTGGGTATTGCCCCTACGTTTTTTAAGGGGTCACCGGAAGAAACTTTTTCGAAAATTTTTGTTAAATTGTGGGTCTGTTTTGCGAGAGACAGGTAAATAATATGTTAAATATTTTAAATATTTTGTTGGCGCCAATATATTTTAATTGTTTATTTTTAATTGTGATTTAGAAAACCAACTCACTTTTGGGGTCACCTGACAAGTTGGAATCCTTTAACTCAAAATTATTATTTATTTTTTACATGTCATTGACGAGTTCTGAATTTAAATTTTAATTAATATTTTTTAGTCGTGGTTCCACTTATCAAATTAATTTACAGCATGAATTATGGATAATTTATAATTATTCTCTTGCTATTTGTTTTGTAATTTAATTTTACAAACTTTAAAATTAAAGACATTGTTAAGACTCATCTACTTACTGCAAGAGATATAAACTAATTACTTTGCAAGGAACTTTAACAGAGTTCCCACTTTTCAGGGTTAATAATGGTGACTGGCGTCAATGTCACCCAATTAAGGACTGTCTTTTTTGAATTTTTCAACAAGAATTTAATGTTTTGCAAATCGTACACTATCACAGAAAAATTAGTTTTAACTTTTGACACTGTAAAAAAAAATGCACGAGATTTGTAAAAAATGTTTTTCAAAATCAAATTAAATCGTTATCAAATTTGTGTATAATTTTTTTATACACTTACTAAAATTAAATTGAGAAACCTAAACGCCATTCATAATTTTTGAAGCTTGTAAACTCCACCCTGACGACTTTAGTTGGTAATGGTATATAATTTTGTTTCTTTTTTGTTTTGCAAAAATATTTTTATTTTACAACGCCACTTGAATTTTTAGCTAAGCCAGAGAGGTCTAAAACCAAATTAGGTGCCATTTGGAAGGGACATAAGGCCGAATGGACAAAAGACCGAAACCCAAAAGGCCGAAATTTTTTTAATCTTGTTTGCAACAATACAACAAATTAATTTTATTGATTGAAGTAAGTGGGAGATTGTTGAAGGAAGGTTAGATCAAATTCGTTAGGCTAATTATTGCCGCAGTACCCCAAATGACTTCATTAGACAAAAATGGCCTCCTACAAGAGCACTTACATTAGTCAAATTAACGTTCTTGAGGGTAAGGCTTCAAAAATTGTCTATAAAAGCAGCCGAAGGTGCATGCGAGGCATTTTAATATCCAAAAATTGATTACAAACTTCAAATGAGTTCCGGAAATTAGAGTTAATTTGTTGTAGCAACACAGCTATTTCTTCAAACAAAATTAAAAATAATTTCGGCCTTTTCTTCATTCGGCCTTATGTTCCTTCGGCCTTTCGGCGTCCGCCTTATGGATGTCGGCTTTGTCTTTCGGCCTAATGTCATGGAACCTCCCCGCTCGACTATGTGAACTGGCTAAATATTAAGTAGACAGTTTTTAATCGTCATCTTAATTATTAGCTAACTTTAAGGATTAAAATGAAATTGGAGTTTAATATTTAACTTGGACGTCGTTCTATTCAATTGCAGGCACTAGAGTCTGCATTACTATTAAGTATATTTGGGAGAAAGTGTTTTTATGTAAATGAAGGGAAATCGAGTATGGAGCCTGCAAAAATTCGACTATTGTGACCTTGACAAAAAAAAACATTCTTAATCATTGCAGACAAAATAAATAATTTATTATAGATTAGGAGTTAGAACAGAAGCTTCAAAAAATCATTTAGTTTACATTCAGAGTATAATTAAAATATTTTACTTGCAATCAAACTAATCAAGCTTTTTAATTTTAAAGACCTTTACTTTTTCTTTCATTTTAATAACAGTTTAGACTTGATAATAATAAAATTTATTTTATTGATGCATCAAATTCTCTTGCCTTGTCCAATTAAATTGTGAAGAATTGGGGAGGAACCTTTTGTTAAAAAAAATATAATTTAATATTGTAATATGAAGAGTTTTCTTTTTTCTCTTTGAGTTTTCAATTATAAAGTGGAGGGCTGAAGGACCCTTGAGATGGGAGAGGGAGTGAATGATCTCAAGTGGTGGCTTTTATCTCTCCAAACAATTTAGTATAATGGTCTTGTCAAATGGCGTCTCATGAAAATTGCTTCTCCTGTCATTTCAACTCCAGTCATTTTGACTTGGGGGAATAACCAATAAAAATTTGTCCACGTAGAAAATGTGTCAATTTTGTGGGTCATTCCATCATTTTCATTCGGAGCCACATTTAATTTATTCCCCAATTTTTGTACATATATTTTATGTAGTAAAAGTTCATAATTTGAAATAATTCAACAAATTCAACTCTGCCTTTGACCAATTAAAATTTGAGAATAGTTAAATAACAAGTTGACTTAAATCAGCCTACTTACAATATTAAAAATCATCCAAGTTAACCTGAAGACTTAGGAAACACAAGAGGTGAAAAATGAATAATTGGCGTTCAAGTTTCTCAAAATATTTCTATTTAATTTTATTTATTTTCAGATCATGAACGAAGACCCATCTTTCTGTCCAACTTGTGTTTATTGCCAATCGTCCCTAAATCATTCAAAAGTCCCTTCAAGAGAAAAGTCCTTCAAGTGCCCCATCACTGGCTGCGACAAGTCCTACTCTCATGTATATAAACTATTGAGGCATTTAGAAATCCACGAGCCCCAAAATATTCCAAGTCAGTCCGAGCCAATTTCCAAAAAACAAGTCCAGCAAAAAAAGAGGCACAGACCAAAAGGTCAAGTGGCGGATTTCCCATGGGACCTCAGAATTCAAACTCCGAGTAAAGAGGGCCCCTGTTCCTTTGAAGATGGTTGTGGGATGCCCTGCGGAGAGTCGCCCACCCACTCGTGTCATTTGGCTGAGAAAATTTCATTAAATTCTTTGAATTTATCCCCCACTTTTTATGAAACTCCCCAAATTGTATGTCATCTCTGCTCTTACAAGACAACGACTCTGAGTGACCTGGAACATCATTTAGTGACCCACAAGGTCAATCAATTACCCTTAGAACAGTGCAAAAATTCTGGAGAATTTTTTAATTATTCCCCACAAGTTGGCCCCGTACTCATAGAGTCCTTTTCCTTGAGAGCCAGTGGGTCAACTAAAATTGGGTCAAAGTCTGAGACTCAGGGGCTTGTGAAAAATGAACCATTTTATCCACAACAAAGGGCCAGTGTCATTGTGGGACCATCCAGGTCAAAAATGAGGTTACCAGTTACAGAGCGGGAGATACTAATAAAAGTGGAGGACATTAAAGTGGAGAGGGAGGATGTGGAAGAGAGGGACGACTGACCATTTTGTCAATTTTCAAAAAAAAATTTAGATTTATGTACAATCCATTTTAATACCCGCAACTTGAAGTGAAGAGATGGAGTTTTGGGAAACAAATGATTAATTGGCGTAATAACTAAATAAATTTTAATATAATTGAAGAATATATTCAATCCAGTTTAAAAATATTATTTATTGTAGTGTAGACTGGTTCGTAAAGGTTTAATTATAAACCATTTAAAATTTTAATGGCCTTCGTCAGGTCTTTTTTGAACATTAATATTTGACTGGCTTTTAATTTTAACGCTATCTCTCAATTAAGCATCCTACAATTTGGAAAGCCCGAGGAACCTGACATAACCCTTTGGCCTTTCCAGGCTGAGACGAAAGAAACGGCGTTAAAGTGAAACAAAATAATTTATTATTTTACGAGTCCAAAATGTAAAAAATTGCAATTGAAAACCAAATTAACTGGATAAAATAAATGTCATCTTTTTATTACTTTCAATTCTCCATTAAATATTTACATTATTTTAAATACTTAAATTAAAAATAAACCACATTAACTTTTGAATCACAGTCCCCAATTAAGTGGTCGCCTTCGAACATGTTCGTATTCGAATTAATTAACAAATTTTTATCATGATGATGGGATCATCAAAAACTATTTAATTTGAAAAAATTTTCTCTGCCCATTTATTCATTTCTGCACGAAACTTGGTTCTTGAAAATCCGATAATTAGAAATAAAATTGCGGAGAAAGGCCAGTTTGAAAGACGTTCTGTCTTCCAAAATCCTTTTAAACCTTTTAAAATATCCGACCATCTTGACGACTTGTGAATAAAATAAAACTCGAGAATACCAAACCAACTCCATGACTAGAACCAGCCCGGAGAAGAAACAAAAAATGGGAAAATTTTGAAAAATTAAATAAACGTCCGAATTATGGAGTCCCAATTCTTCATATTCCTTGATCGCATTCTCTTCTCTGAATTCGACCTTTGCCCTCCTGAAATTTTTCTTGAATCGAAGGTCATCCCATTTTTCCCATAGCCAGTACACGCCACTGGTCACCAAGAGCCTTAGCCGCTCCTGCAACGCCCCGGGTCTCCGTCGACTCAAACATTGGGCCATGTACCAGCCTTCATTTTGAGTGAACGAGTCGTCATTCCCAAATTCTTTTTTGTTGTGAGAAAACCGCAGGGCCTCCCCCTTCAACTTTGACCTCTTCATCTCCTCCCTGAACAACGACCAGTACAACTCAAAATTGTCTGACGTCATCGCCACCACGCTACCTGGTTGGCGCAGAGTTTTTTTAAGTAGGCGCGGGATTTCTTGGAAACAAACTGTACTCGTTACAGTATACGGGTGAACAATTTTAACATATTTTTGACAAGCGGGAAATGGGGCGCAATTATTATTTTGAAATTTGAGAGGAATACATTGACTTTCACATTTGTTGTAGTATTTTTCCAAATTGGCCAAGATATCTTTAAGAAAGGGAAAGTCCTTAATTTGAAGGTAGACATTCCAATGACTTTTGAATATGGCGTACCAAGTGAAATGACCTGGAGGTATTTTATCCAGTTTTGAAGAACAATATTTTTGACCTAGGTCACTGTAGTAAATGAAATCCATTTTGTATTAATTTTCAAAGAATTCTTTAAGGTGAGTCCATTCTGTTATAAATGGATACGGCGCGGCGAGGTCAGAGTGCACAACAGCCATGTATCCATTGGCCAATATTAGAGTGGCAACAAGCCAAATTATGAAGAAAAATTTGAATTTATTTACCCGCCCTTTTTCTATTTCATCTGCTTCTATTCCGCCGTGTGCATTTTGCAGCTCCAGAGGCTCAATTTCGTCACTTTGTCCCATTAAAATACTAAAAAGCCAAAATAGTGACCCGGCCGATTTGTTGGCAGCAAGAATCCATGAAAAATTTGAATTTGGTTCACAAAACAAAAAAAAGATGGAAGTGACGACTGTAACTAAAATGAAAATAGAGAGACAGCCAAGTATCGGCATCGAAAGGTCGTGTGTAGATTTGAAATGGGGTTTGTGCAAATTGATTAATTTGAATGATGCGGTCAACCGTAATAAAATTAAACCCCACCCTTTTAGTAATCAGCCAAAATTTTGTTTTTATCCAATTTTCAGATTGACTCAAATAGTCCACATAATTTTGCAAATTTCTAGCTGCGTCATATTCCTGCCATCTTTCTATTTGTGAAGGACCCGAAGGAAAAATGAAAGTTCCGTTGAGTGATGACAAGAGGGAGCCATAAGTCGCATTCAGGAGGGAGACTTGACCTTTCTCGTCTCTTGTGAAGGGTGACTGACCTTTAAGTTGTCGAGGCAGCAAAGCGAAATCGGGATTGACGTGGTAAAGTCGAAATGTCTCGTGCGGTAGTTTTAAAATTTTGATTTGGAAACAATTTTGAAATTTCTGGTAAAGTGGCTGGTCATTGTCACCAGAGTCTAAATTGGGGCAGTGAATTAAATCATTTTTTTCATAGCCAAGACTCACCCACCAGCCATTCTGAACAAAATTTTGGACGGGACCACATTTAGGCGGTGTTTTGGGGTCAGCTTGCAGAAATAAAATAATTTGTCGTGAGGAATCAACCCAATAGTGAAAGAGTGAGAGAGATTGAACAAAATAAGAAATCTTGAGCGTCTTTTCATGACCCACAAAAAAAGTTTGAGAGGGGTCGAAAAATTTGGGCCCATTGAAAATGTGTCTTGGATAATGAACCATTGAATAAGAATACAGACCTTGCAGACTAACTTTTCTAAGATCTCCATAAACATTCAAAATGGATGGCTCCGCAATTTCGGGAATGATGAGGGGGGTGGGTCTTTCAATGGGCAATAAAATAACTGAAATGTAACATTCCATCACGTGACTAGAACAGATGACACTACGGTCGTTTTTAAAAGTAAAGAAGTTTGAATTGAAATCTTTACTAGCAAGTAAACTACGAATGAGAACTGGTGGGCGTGGTCTTGCAATGTCGGCCATGTTGGTTAGTGGGGTCAACTCGTAAGCGTTTTTTGTAAGAGAAACGTCGAGAATGAGAACGAACCAATTGAGGGGGAGGTGGTCAATCATTCCTTCATTCAAATTGAGACCCCTCGGATCATCCATGTTGAGATTCATTGACCCATCCAAAATTTCCAATACTGAAATGAGTAAGATGGAGGGGGCGCCGAATTCAAAATGGAATTGATGAATTAAATTCATTCTTGAAAATTTTCACTATTTTAATTGTTACAGGTTATGAATTTGCGAGTTGAATTGTACGATTTATCATAAAAACTAAATGGAGTGCACACATAATTTTGACCAAGATGGTTGTCACTAGAGAAAGAGTAGAACAATTTTTTTTGTAAAAGTAAATCTATTGGTCAGAGTAAGGTTGAGCTGTGCAGATGCTGCCTCCCATGTTAAGGCCGATGCTGCCTCCGGATACTGCCTCCCATAGTGCCTCCCAAAACTCCGCCCCAAAACATTTCCAACGATGGAAATTTTCAGAGCATTTTTAT
>JAQIVZ010001572.1:0-30558 GCA_034700945.1 Arrhopalites spinosus
TAATCTTAGTTAAAAATTTTAACTTGAAATCTAACATGTGAAATTTTGAAATTGTCATAACCGGCCTTTCGTTTTATTCAAACTTGAATTAAAATGAATCGACACAGCCGAAGGTAAAATGCGTACTTTTAAGTTTGGATAAAAATTTAGACAAAAAAAATTTCACTTTTATCCAAACTTACAGTTTCGACAGAGCAAAAACTCACTAATGAAAAATGAAAACATTATTGTCAGATTCTTGTTGCTTATTTTCCTTTGAAGTTGACCATGAATTTGTAATATTTGATTGACTTTGACACGAAAATCTTGAAATTCCACTGACATTTCACAAAATATTTTCCAGAATGGATTCTATAAAGTTTTCGACGAATTTAACCATACGTGGAAATATTTTTAATGCAGGCTTTGGGCTTGTCTAAAATTGTGCATTGTGCATTGGATGGACAGGCCATTATGGGATTAGTTGAGGGTTTATAAATTTTAAACATGAAAATGAGCAAAGAGAATAACAGTGGCTCTTTGATCCTCCCCAACCACAGATTTAGTTTCGAGACAGGTTGGCTAATTAATTTCTGTACTCCTCCACAGACTCGTCTCTCTCTTAATCTAATTGACAATTTACAAGGGCACCATCTTCCCTCCATTCACTTTGAAGAATAAAAAGTGAAAAGGATTGGGAGGAAGAAATAAGGCCAATAATTCTGTCCAGTTTTGGCCCAGTCAAGGAAGAAGATGGACGGCAGTGGGCAAAGAAGAAAATGGATTGTTGGAAGGCCTCTTGTGTTCGTCTTGTCAGATTTGCCATTGGAATCGTAAATCTCTCAACGTCGTCCCAAACAGTCGGATCGTGTGTGTACAACTTGAGAGAATGAACAAAAAATGGGAAAGGTTAAAAGGCCAATGAGCCAAACCTTAGAATGAGCCCCAGTCTGCCTTTGTTCAACTTTTTTTAAATTTCGTTTAATTTTACTTCTCAATTCCAGCACATCTTCTCACGTTCTATAAAGGTCGCAAGATCAACCAAATTGGAATGAACTTTTCTGCTTTAAAATTTTAATTGCACTCAACTGGTACATGGTACATATATATGTAACCTATAGACTCCATAAGAGCAAATCGTTGCGAAAATAGAAAAACGGCGTTCAAATTAAAAACATTAAACTGGAATTAATTGAAAAATGCATTAATTGTCTCCACTTTGATTTCACAAGAGACAGAGGAATGTAAATAAAAGAAAAAAAAAAGGTGAAAATATTTTGGGGGGATGCGTGTCTGGAGTAGACAAGAGGGGGGGGGGGCTCATCATAAATTTATGAAGGTGGGAATGGAGAGGAAATGAAAATAAAGCCATTGTCCTCACAGTTTCGTGATAAGTACGAGAGAGAGGGGCCGATGAGTGGGAATGGATGAAAATGAGACGTTATTCTGGTTAGTCTTCCTGAAAATGAGAGAGAGAAGCTTTTTGCAAGATTACGTAACTGTCAGGATGGTTGGGGGGGGGGGGGGTAGGAGATAATGGGGAGAGCACGCCATAATAATCATAATCGTTTGTTAATGTAATCATTCTATTTCGGGGAGGCGGGCTTCCCTCTCTTGTCTCTCTCTCTCTCCTTCCGTTCCTGTCAAGTCATCAACGTCAATGCCCGTGTCAGATTCAGGGGCTGAATTCATGGCTATTCCACGCGGAAGTTTCAGGGAAATTTTCTTTCAAACCCCCAAAAATTTGGCATCGTCATGAACTATTGGAATTGGGTACTTTACCTCCAATCTGGAAATAGAAACTTTTTCATTAAGCTGTTTTTCCACCTGTTATTCATATGGGCCATGGCCATATTCAACACCAAAAATTCTTGTTTAGTTTAAAGATATTTGTCTACGTGAGACAATCTAAAATGTGGAACGTGGAGAGAGAATAACAAAAAACAAATTTTAATGCCATTTCAATCTTTTACAAAAAATTCTGTGTTGATATTTATTCAGCATTCTCTACGTTCTTTAAAGTTTAAAACTTGTATTTTTAGTGTCAACCAACTAGTTGGGAAAACGACTTTACTCGTTTGGTTGACCCACCGGGAGTGCATTCCACAAGCGGCGTCCAAGTTACTCGAAAATAAATAAATTGAATTTAAATAAAAATCACAATGATAATTGAGGTAATAATTTTGAAAACTAAAATTCCCCAGAATAGAAGGCTTTTGAATTCTTCGTCCTCAAATAATTTCCTCTGGGTTGGATGGATGGGAGGTGATGGATTGGAGCTTATGCAGACACATGTGAGCATTTAATGCAATTCCAATTGTGAGACAACTTGAGCTGGATTTGTAGATGGAGATCCATCTCCCCACACAGAACAGATCCCACAAATTCCCATTTTGTCTCTAAATGTACAAAAGTGAGCATGGGGGATAGGAAATATAGATTGGGAATACCTTCGTTTAATCTCACGTTCCTTATCTCCCCCCTCATTCCCCTCAAATGGCACTCTTCCAAAAAATATTCCCTACTTTTCACAAAGAAACAAAAAGAACAACAAAAGAAATCTTTGGTTAATTTTGGTTCCAGTCAAAGTTTGACAAGGATGAATTCAAAAGGGGTTAATTTAATGTAAACGGGAATTTAATGGAGCAATCGCTCTTCTTCTATCAACTCAATTAGGCCAGGAAATTGTTCCCAAGAAAAATATTACAGAGGAGAATGACAAGAGGAAAGAAGGAGGGATTGGAATTATTTGTAAGATGCAAAGGGACAGAGGAATTACATCAAGTCATCCATTATCCAACTTGTCTATTTCTATCTAATCTATAATTTAATTTAATTTGTGGTTCCCTCTCTCTTTGTGGTTTCTCTCCAAAATGGCAATCTGACTTGACTGAGTGTCAGAGGACAAAAGGGAGCCAAATAAGACAAACTTTTATTTTCCATTTCTAATCCGACGGATAATTCAAGGAGCCAATTGTACAAGAGCTCAGTTAAATAAGGAAGCACATTTTGGGGGTGTGATTAGATGAATAAATTGTAATCTTAAATGACTGACTCGTAGATTCTGTTGTTATTTCATTATTTACGCATCCTTTCCTCTCCATTTTTTTCCTTTTGACTATCTCAGTACATTTTTCGGCCATGGCCCATGGGTTGGGATAGGGATTGATATAGATTTGGTAGGGATGTATGAGAGGGAAGGATAAAGATTTTGGAGGGCAATCAATTTGGAGATAAACCGTTTGGTGTGGCAGTTGAACATGTGTAGAACATGAACGATTCAATTCACAGATGTGCTCCAATCCTCATTATCCGTTCATTTTCCATGTCCCTGCCCTCACCTCCGTCCTTTATTTTCTTAGTTTTGCCAATTGATTTGTTTTTATATAAATTGTCACTTAAATTTAAAAAAACATGCGTGATGGATCAACCTTTGCAACTGAACCTTATCTGTTCACAAATAATGAAGAAAGTCGAAGAATGGCGTGCAAGTCTCATAATTTTTAAATTTATTAAATTTATTAAAATTATTTAAATCTTTGATTATTTCGACGCCGATTACTACTAGCTAATCATCTCTTTGGGATGAAACAATGAAGGAAGTCGGAGAACGGCGTCCAAGTCTCCCAATTTATTAAAATTATTTAAATGTTTAATTTCGATGCCGTTTACACTCTACACCACCTTCGACCCTCAATACTTTAGATTTCGATTTTGTTTGACAATGATCGTAGTAGGGATGAATTTATTCTAAAACTTTAAAGAAAACATCAATAACATTGATTGGCCTAATAGCCTTTTGATTTTAATTTAGGTACTATAAAAAGAGGAGTGGAATGATGAATGAAAGTGGGGGTGATGATGGAAATGAATTAAATTAACAATGAAAATCTTTTAATCTTGCAGGGGGAACAGCTGCTACAGATGCGTCGTCATCAACGAGCGCCATAAAAATGTCCTCCAGTACAAAGAAAGTAAGTCCCATCCATCCCTTTGACCCCCTTCCTCCATTCTTTGCCTATCATTTAAAATTAAGTTGACAAAAAAATATCCACATTTGACTTTAGATATTTATTTATGAATAGCATTTAAACATAAAATCAGTCATTTTTTTGTAGTATTAATTTTAAATGACCAAGAAAACTTCGAAAAGATTCCAACGTCTCCTATTTTGTTTACTAAAATTCACCGAGGCATAGTCAAAACTTTTTCGTTTGAAGGATGTGGAGATGGAGTGTTGAAATATTTGTGATTTGTTATGTCAAGAATGATCCCACCCACACCATGGAAAAGAATGGCGTTGTAATAATAAATTCCCGAGTTGCAATTCGTCTGCTCGCCTTCATTTCATTTAATTCTTGAGAAGAGTCGGATGGGGAGTTGGGATTGGCTACTCACTCGGCGGAAAAAAACTTGTAAATTACATTTTGATCGAGATTTCATCAAGATGGGGAGGGGGGGGGGGGGGAGTTTGTGGGATAATAAGTTGGTTGGCAAAGTGTATTAGATGGGGTTGTGAAATGATCAAGATGAAATCAGGAGAATCATCATCGGATCAATGATGACATAAATTCACGCTTAGAAGATCACAAGATCCCTTTGGAGAAAACACAACCTTTCTCTCTCTCTCTTCACGCCTTATACGCACTATTAGTATTTGTTTGTTACACGCACTCTCTTCCCCTTCACAAACTCCACATTTCATCTTCTCCCTCCCTCCAATCATCCCACACACACAACCCACCAAATCTCCAAGAAACTGATCACACATCTCCAGTGTTTGGGTGGGAGCCCTTATTTCGGTGGGATGAAGGAGGGGGGGAGGGAGATATGAGTGAATGTTGGTGCTCAGTTTGTTTTCCACTTTACCGAATTCCCCCCCTCCTGCTGGAGATTTCATCTTGAATTCGCTTGTTGTGGTTGGTGTGGCCATGCTGTCGGCCTCATGCTCGTCTAAGGGAGAGTCCAATGGCTTCCATACAAAATTGATCTCTCATCCGTGATGATGTTTACTTTATCATTCTCATTTTGGTTTGATCTTCTTCTGTCAAGGGCTTTCACTTTTACCCCTCCCCTCTTGCTTCACTGACTCCCCCTCCCCCTTTCTTATCAAGACAATCTTTACATTACGCAATCTTCAAATTTATTTTTTTTTTCCCTTCTCTCCCCCTTTTTGATAATTTCATGCAAATTTCTTATCTCTTGTCACTACAAATTATTTTTATTTTTGTCAACTCTCCACGCCACTCACTTTCCTTTTGGAGGAAATGAAAATCCCAAAGATTTTTTGGCAACGCCAAGCCTTTGGGTGGCAGATGCAGTTTAATTTGACAAGAAATATTTTTTTGGGCTTTAATTTCTTTGAACTGCGACTGCCATGAAGTGAGACAATTTGACATTTAAAATGTTTTGGCTAAAATGATGCCACCTTTTTTGAAATTTCTAAAAAATATTCTGAAGGCTGTCTCGTGATTTTAGGAAAGATTGCAAAATGTTCTAAATTTAACTGGAGTGAATTTACGAGGAATGACAAAAGTCTGTTGCATGTCAAATTTAATGTTTTAGAAAAAAGGAGAAAGTGATTAGAAAATAAAAAGGGAAAGGATTTTTGGAGTTTAAATTGGCAAAATGTGGACATGACAGTGGCTGTCATGTCAGGGCAAGTTGAATGTGTTCAATCAGAGTCACCTTTTGTTCTTGCAAAACATTTTCTAATTTTCATTTTGTCAGCCACACACGCCCGTCCGTCCTTCCCAGTCGCCATTTTCCATCAAATCCACTCTTGAAAATTTGCAAAATAATTTATTTACCAATTGTACAAAAAATACACAAAAAAATGAAAGGCTCTCATTTCACGATTGACTTTTTCTTTGCTTTCACTGAAAGAGAAAGGAAAGAGTTTTGGAAAGGCATCAAATTTCATCTTTTCCCCGTTTCTCTGCGTGACAAGGAAACAAGAATTGGGAGGGATGAAAGACAAGGAGAAAGAGGGGAAGTTGTTTTTCCTCGTGACAGTGACAGGAAATGTGGGGCTGATGGGGAGAAAGTCATCTCCATAGAAAGTGCCCTGCCATTTCTATAGATCGAGAAACAGACAAATCAGGAAAAACAAGTCTTTCTTTTTTTACAAGAAAATAAATTCAATGGCTCCGAATGAGAAGATGAAGTTTTCTCCTTGTTCATGATCTTGTCAATGATTACCTTTTTGAATTGTGAAACAGTCGAGAAAATGAAAACTTTTTTCTTTTGGCTCGTGCTTTCACATTTTTTCTCTTTCTGTCATTGTGCATTTCTTTTTGCTCTTTCTCGTGAAGGGTTTATACATAAAATATAAATTATTTTTTGTGCGTCTGTTTTTTGAACGGAGAAAGGAAGTGAAAGTGAGGAGGGAGGGGGGGGGTGATTGCCTGTTGCTCCCTTTTTGAGAGTCATGGCAACGAGAGAGAGAGAGGGAAGAGTTTTGAAAGAAAGTTACTAATCGCAAGTTGAATGCCAGAGGAAGGGGAGAGAGTGAAAGTGATCTTGAGAGAAAGTAGCTGGGAGTGGAGGCAGAGAGAGAAAGGAAGGGAAAAGAGATGGAGTGTAGCAACATCTGAATAAAATCCAGAATAGAAAAAAAGTTTCTAAAAGTACACGCTGATACATGGCATGGAGAAAGGAGGGAGAAAGGGGAAAAGTTTTGCCCGGGACAATTTTTATGAGGGAAGGAGTTGGAAATTAGCAATTCTAAAAGAATTTTGCTCAGCTTGTTAAGTTCAGCCGAGTGAATGAATGGAGGGGGATATGAATGACAATTAATGCCCCTTTGTCAACGTCCCCATCCTCATCCTTTTACACGAGTCAAAAAATGAATCCTTACGAAGAAATTTCATTTTTTATTTATCTCAATTTATTATTGGTTCATCAAACTTTATCACTCTTTTAAATTATTAAAATTGAACTTTACATGATGAAAAAGGTTTGTGAAATGAATAATTGATTGATGTTTAAATTGATTGCAGGTGTGTATTGTGAGGATAAGGATATTCTAGAAAATTTGTGTAGTAAAATACCCGGGGACGCTCAACTTTATTCTCTTTTTCGACTGGATGCCGCCCCAGAAGACTGCCCGTTCAGGTGAGCCAATCAACAATTTTAATTGAGTCAATTTCTTGTACAAATATTTTAAATTCATAAATTTAATAAAATTAAATGATGATTTTAATTGTAGACCGGCACCCTTCACTTTTACGTACAATCGGGGTTACGGGGAGTGTAAAAATCCCGTGTCACATGTGGACGCCTGCACAGAGTCCAGTCGGATACTTTTGAGATATCAAGCATGTCCTGATGTCCAGAAAACTGAGAGTACAGGTGAGTCTTAATTAACCAATTGAATTTAATTTTAATTATTTTTAACTTGAACGCCACTTGACAATTTTCCGCTACTGCTGCCAAGCAATCAAATTTAGTTACACAACATCAAGTTCTGGCTAGTCGCACATTATAGAAATAGTCCGCAAAAATTAAATTTTAATTTCAAAAGCATTTGACCGCTCTCTTTTTTGTTAAAAACTTTAAAATAAAAATTATTTCATTTTTTGCTGGCTGTACAATTTACAATGGAGGGAGAATGGGGCTCTCGGAAATATTCCGTTGTTGGTTGGATGGTGGGGGGGAGTACAAATGAGAACTTGACACGAAAGAGGGCTATCAAGGCGTGACAATGGAGTCGAGTCCATAATCAGGAAATATTTTTTGTGTGGAGCCCTACACAATTTTAAATATAGAAAAAATAAAGCCCCACGTTCCCACTGACCATTCCTCCATCGTTCATCCACATTTTTTGAATTTGACAACCCGGCCACTCCCCCCACACTCAATTTGCTCAACAACTCGTTGAGCATTCTTCCATTCACAAATGCACCAAAATATTCCGCATTCATTCCCACTCCAAATGCATTAGAGGGACAACAATGCCGTCCATGGGGGAGGAGGGCAATCACAACATCATAAATTAAAATACTGGCTCGAATTATTCTCCAAAAGTGTGTCCAGTCCTCCTCTCCCTGAGAGAGCCCCATTCTCACAACAATAAAAGAATGTCTCCATGTAAACAGCAAATATTCTCGCATGCCCAACTCTCCCCCCCCCCCTCTCACCTTTCTATCTATTAGCGGATCATTCTCATAAAAATTAAAGGCACTCGCCCATTGTCACGTCTCAATGTTTATCTCCCAATCTTTTTTTCTGCCCTGTCAGATATTTTTAATGGGTGGGCACTAATTATTTTGAGATTCTTAATCTTCAAAGCGTCGACTCGTAATTTGTAGCCATTACAGCCCTCGGATAGTTTTGAGGGAGCCTCAAGGGGCCAGGGAATGCGTGTACAATTCCTATAAAAACAAATTTCATGGAGTCTTGGGGAGAATGCTGAGGGGCTTTCAGATGAGTCCAATCGCATCCTCCCCGACCTGCCTGACCGGCTGTCTGGAGTGTGAAGAGATAAAAAAGGGGGGATGAAATAAGTCATAGAAATTAGTCAATTAATCTCTTGGACTCGAGGCAAGGGAAACCTTGGGGGGCCTTTGCACCATTTTGACTTGAGGAATGGGCACTGCCACGCATGTGGCCTTCCCTTTGGACATTGTCTACCTAATAATCATCTCTAATTGCTCTTGATTGACTTTACATGAACGATTAGAATATTATTTATTTCATAAAGAAAATTTTGGATGAGTAGGGCATTTTACAGGTGAAATATTAATGCTCATTTTAATAGGAGTCTCTTCTAGTTTTTGGCTCTAAAAGAACAAAAAAGCTAAAATTGTCCTTGTGTGACAATATTGAAAAATCCTGTCAAGTGGCGTCAAAGCATGACAAAGTAATTTGTATTTAATTCATAAATTGTTTGGTTTTGCAGTGGAGGAGTTGCAATGTGTGGCCCAATGGAGAGAAGGGTCGCAACATTATCTCGTGGGCAAAGTTCATCATCGACTCTCCGCCTCCAATGAAGATTCCTATCGTTGCTTCGTCTACGAAAAACTCAAAGGCCATGGCGGAACCACCGTGGGCTTTAAAGTGGCTCAAAGTGGGGATGCCACGTGTACTGGAGTCTCATCCCCAACAGAAGGAGCCAGGACCCTCACTTTCACCAAAGGTAAAAAATCACCACTTTCTTCTTTCTCAATTCATTCAAGTGAAAGAAGCAGAACAGGGAAATGTTTTTGTGTAAATTTTGTTGGCATGAACGCAATCATCACTACAATCAAATCTCCCCCCTTTGTTTCCCTTTGACACAATTCAATCCAAGACTTTCTCTCTATTTTTATCTAATCATATTCCTCTTTGAATATTTTCAAAGAAGATTTGCAACGGCGTAAAAAATTGCATAGGACGGAGGGTGGGCGGTTGTGTATTATTTATGTATTGTACCCGTATTTGCATTGGCATTGACTTTGTGGTGGGAGGCTAGAGATTTTTGTATGGGGCGAAAATAACCAAAATTTGAATTTCTGAATTTGAATTTCAAGGTACTTTCTCTGTCTTCTTTTCTTTTTTGCATAAGGCGGAGAAAGTCTAGACTTTAAAGGAGAAAATTACTCATGCACAATCTTTTCCTTCCTCCTTCACATTTTTTGACTCTTCCACTTGTTACTTTCATCTTTCACTTGGCACAGAGCAAACTTCCACTTTCTTGAAATTTGAAATCAAATAAGAGGAATTTTCAAAAGACAACTAAAAGTTTGTTTTGAAAATGGAAGTAAAAAATAATTAAAACGGCATTGAAATTAAACAAAAAATGTTGTTGATTTTCAGTGGAGCCGAGTGCATCAAAATGTAAATTTCCGGGCTGGTTCGCGTACCATCATTGGCACACTCTGGACGGTAAAATGTCAGTCAAGACGACCCACAAGAATACGACCATTCACGTGAGTGAGGAAACGAGACGGAATGTCACGACGGGTCATCACAACCCGGACTTTTTCTCGGGTGGGAATTATGGGGGCGCCTCTCCATTCGTCCTCTCGGGTGGCTCTCGTGTTTCCTGTCAAAATGTCAAGGAAGTTTCTGATCGACACGTCGCTGTACTCGCCCATCACACCGTTGGATGGTACAACCAAATTTCCATTTGAGATGATCTTTTTTATTATTTTGCCCGCAAGGCACATTCAATTCATTTGTGGCGTTCAAATTTCTCATCAATTTAATTTTAATTTTACAGTAAAAGCGAGACAGTCTGCATGCACATTTACAAACGAGATCGCCATATTGTCGAAATATTCTTCGAGAATTTTGGGGGTAAGAATTTATTTTTAGAAATTAATTTCATAATTTTGAAAATCATTGTAATTTATGTTTTTCAAAATTTTTAGATGACGGTTTTGAGTGTAATAACAAGCCTGCTTTGGGTACTTCATTGCCATTTGTGACTCTGATCAGTGCAGAGACGAGCAGTTTGAGATGTCCCTACTTGGGGTACTTTCACTAACTTTACATTAATTAATCAATTAAGCCAGAAATTAATTTCAATTAATTTTAAATAGGAAATACATGGCCACTGGAGTCACTCAAGATGGCCGAGTAGTTAGAGATGCAAAGGTAACATTTTAATTAATTTTTAAATTTGTGGTGACATTAATTATGAAATTGATTGATTGTGAAAAACAGACGCCCTGTGGGTCATCAATGGGTCAAGGGGCATTTAATACCCTGGTGGTGGGTTGTGGCAATCGTGCAACCATGGAATTTCACTCCAATTGTCCAAATCAAGAGCCAACTACCTGTACGTCAATTAATTAATTAATTTTAATTCAAATGATTTTATAAATGAATTTTATTTTACAGCGTACGCCTGCCACGGAAGTTGGGAAGAGGGTGGCATGGGATTTCTCATAGCTTCACCCCTTAGGTAATTTAATTGACTTTGTATTTTAATTAATCACAACAGTTAAGTATGGAATTAAAAATGGGATTAAATGTTGTACAGTCGTTCCACTTCTCGCCGGTTCTGTTTTATTTACACATACTCCCCTGGCGGCCTGCAAGTGTCAAGTAGCAGTGAAAACTGCCGTCGAAATGTCAATCCAGGTGTCGAGGGCACTTGGGCTTTTAATTTAACCGTCGAAGGTAATTGCAACTTTTTGCCATCTTAACTTTCCACTTCACATGCCCCAAAAATTGTCAAATTCATTGAATGGCGTCCAAGTTCAACAAATTTCGCATTGATTTTTTGGCCAAAATAAAATTGAATTTATAAAAAAGTTAATTGATGACAAAATTGTTGCAGGTCAATGCGCGGAGGCAGTGACGGCTGGGACGGTGAGTGTTCAAACTTTTGCTGTGATTCCTTGCGTGGCTGCCCTGATTGTGATGACGTTGACTTGTCTGCTGATGGAGCAGCTGTCACTAAAGTCACCTTCGTCCTGGTCCCCTTCGTCGTCATTGTCGTCCAATTGTAGTCTAGTCAAGCCAGTCGTAAGTGTCCACTCCCATTCCTCCCCAGCCAATCGGAAGTGGAGGAAGCTCTCCTCCCCTCGTCACAGATGAAAGACTCATGAGCCAGATTTACTACTTTGTATATTACATATTTATTATAAACAAATGAACTTATATCCATCAATTGTAATCTAATGCCATTTGTAAATATTGTACATAACCAAAGCCCCTTGCACATTTAGCCAAGCCTTCCTTTGCAAAGAATTAATTTCGCTTTTTTATTTATAAAGTGCCCAATGACTGAACCGAAGCCATTTTTAAACTCTAAGATTCGTGCACGTTGTCTGTTACATAAAAAGTACTGAGCGGCGTTTAAGTGTGAAAAATTAATTATTTGGCCAATTGATTTATAACAATTAAAAAACGTTTTTGTAGATTTAATGAATTAAATGAAGAGAGAAAAAATTGTCTATTACTTTTAAATAAAATTAGTGTACATGGATTTGTAATTAAATTTAAATTTAACAAATTTCCACCATTTCCACACCGGCCTATGATTGAATTAAAAAATATGAAGGCCTTTTTTATATAAAGAGCTAAACGGTGATTCTCCAATTAATTTGTCCCCTTAATTAACTGTAATTTATCAAATGTTTTATAGTGTATGTACATAAAGTTTGCATATATTAAAATGGGCTAAAAAATAATACTTTTTTGACAAAGAGAAAGTCCATGAAAATGGCCAAGAGATAAGTTTAATTATTAAATAAAATAATGTGCTTAATTTTTCTCATACGACTGTGTGCGTGTGTTATGCTATTGAGGTCAGAGATGACTTGAATAGGCCTTGCACTAAGTTGATAGGCGTGTAATATAGAAACATTAAATTGAAGAAATAAAAAAGATTTACCAAAAATGTATTCTTGAACAAAACTGTACATTTAAAATAATTAAACTATAAAAAAAAGTTGTGAGCGTCTAATTTGTTCATATCATACAGTAATTTAATTACAGTTAACTAATGTATGAATACCATCTCATAATTATAGGTGCACTAATTAGGTAATCTAACATGATGGAGGAAAAGACCTATTCAGTTAAATAACTTTTGCCATACTTTTTGCACACCCAGCCACAATTAACTACAATTAACTGAATAATGACTGCTTGGTTAATTACATAATGTTAATTTAATCATAAATGTATTTACAAAATTATCATAATTAAAATTCTCTCTCCAAAGAGCAAATGAGAGTACAATTTTCTTAATTAAAGTCAATTAATTAAAACAATTAAATTTAAATTATGAAAAAATTTCATCGGGTACTACTTACAAATATAAGAGGAGAAAGTCAAAAATTAAATTAATTTTTTAAGGGTTCTAATTCTAAACGGTAAATTGTAAATTAAATATAAAATACTAAAATTAATCAACTCGCATATATTTAAATGTACTATAGCTATTTAATTACGATATTAATTAAAAAAGAATTATAAAAAAATGATGAAATCGCTAGATGATGATGATGATGTGATTTGATACATAGAAAATACTAAATACAAAAATTGAAAATAGACTTAATTAATTTTAAATTGTACAAAAAAAATAATTATGTATTCTTTTTTAAAGATATAAATGTACTTTAAATATTTAAAAAGTTAATTAAATCCTCCATTTCAAAATTTTTTGCGTGCTCTAACTGTACACCCTCCTTATATAACGAACAAAATGAAAATATTTATCTCAGTTAAATCCCAATTATTTTAACATGACTATTAAGTACTACAAATATAAATTGTATTTCGTAATTTTAACGGGGGTATTTAATTTAGTTTTTATTGAGGGGAAGAGGGGTCAAAAAAAATAGTCATGCGTGGATATAAAATTTGTAAAAATGAAAAAAACCTTCAATCATGTTTATACTATAGCTGTGAATAAATGAGAATGAAAATGAAATTAAAGTGGTTGGATAATTTTTTGATAATTTTTTTTTGACATAAAGTATTTACCATTAAGTTAATGAAGGGAGACAAAGGGAAGATTGTGAAGTTTCCCCTCGCAAAGGAGAAAACATGAATCGGCTTTCAAGTGCGATAAATAATTGATAGAGTTCATTGAAAATGTAGACTATTGCCAAGTCGGAGGATGTCATGCTCATCTGAATGAGCTTTAAAGTCAGACAAAATGACTAAATAGTTAATTAAAAGGAGAGAGACAATCAGTTAATGAACACAACCTTTCCATTTTCCCAACCACCACCATCCTCTACAAAGTCATACCCTTAACCCCTACAAGGTAAAATATTTTGCATCAAAGCCGAGGGCCAAAAAGCCAAAACAGAGAGAAAGTAAAAGGGAAAGGAGAATGAAGAAGGCTGGGAGACAGGCAAAGACATGAAATAATTACTTATTATTGCTTTCACAATCAACATCCCAGACGTGTGGATATTTGAATAAATGCAAATAGTACCAAATTACAATTATCTTCAGTACCGAGGCCATGTTTGCACTTTCTCCAAATCCCTCATGTGGAGATTTGACAGACAGAAAACTTTTTTTTTTGATCCCCCAACGTGGTGAGTTGGAGAGAGAGCCTGCTCCTTTCAATTGTAATTCTCAACAATAAACAAAATCCTTTTCCCATACTCCCTCAGCCTCAGCCTCAGGACAAGAAGACTTTATTGACTCGGGTTTAATTATGTCAAATGAATTTTGACAGGGGAAATGGATTTTCTAAATTTTGTACATTCAATTTAATTAACTATTTCACAATACAACTTACAATCACATTCTTACTTGAGACGAGAGTACAACGTACAACGTTATCCATTTTAAGCTTGAGTGTCTCTCTCCTGGAGGATTTCACAAAAAAAAATCTGTTAATTTCAACATTTTGACATGTGACACTCTCCAGCTTGCAAATGTGCAAGAAATTGGACTAATGACAAAATAATGGTATCCCGCCATGTTGAGATTTTTTTTGCAAAGAATTCTTAATATAAAAAAGGGAGAATATAAATGAAAGAATGGATATTGAAATAATGAAAAAGGATGGAAAAATTGAGGAGGGATGATAGAAAAGGTGCTAATTGAGTAATTGTACATTGTATTGGTGATGATGAGAAGGAAGGATGAGGGTTGAGCTGAACAGGATTGACAAAGACTAAATGTGATTAAAAAGAGAGAGAGTAAAAAATGTAATTTAGTAATTGCGTAAACGTAAAAGTTTTCTCCGTCTCTCTCTCTCTCTCTTGCCTCAGGATAATTTTGGGGAAACAAAAACACTTCAATTTTCTCTCCAACTACTCTGTCAGAGTGTATTTTAGGAAATAATATTGAAAACCATGGGAAGGACATATGTCTCATATGAAGATACTCTTGGGGCCTTTTTCTTCTCTCTTGTTGTTGTTATGCTTTCCCCCCTTGTTTTTTTGGAGATGGTTAAATACTAGGACATAAAAATAATGAATATTACTTATGGGATGGTATTGGGTATAACTAGAATAACAAACATAAAGTTCCATCAAGTTGAACAAGAATTGTGGCTAATGTTTGTAAATTGTGAGATATAAAATAATAACAACGATATGAAGTTGGGAGGAGGAAAGACAAATATTTGATGAAAGAAGAGAGAAAAAAAGAATAAGGGGTGAATATAATCAAGTTTAATGTCACAAAAGAAGACGAGGGTTGAGAAATTCGATTAGAGAAAAGTTGTCCACATTATTCCCTAAGGTAACTTCTTATTCTATTTTGTCACCTTCCTTACATTCTCTCTCTCTCTTTCCTTCTGGCTCTCTCGAAGGATCTCGAATTGTTGTTGAATCTTCCGTTGACAATGACGTGAGTATTGATATCCCCCTCCCCCTTTTTGTTCAAACTCTTTTTTTTAGAAAACAAAATATTTTTCATGATTTTCACTATTACTATAGTCTACAGTTGATTTTTTGTGGAAAATAATAAGAGATTGAAGACTTAGATTTTTATATTGAAAAAATGGCCAGTTTTTTTTGAGATTCTATTTTGTTTCATGTTACAAAATGATTAGACTTTGGCACGAACACAATTAAAAAAAAGTTTTTTTGTATAATACAAAATCATGTGATATTAGGTGAGAGACTTTCATCCATTGGTTTTCTTTTGAAGGGAGCCGCTCCTGGTTTTTTTCCAGCTTGATCCATGTCAATTTCTTTATTGAGAATGGCATTAATATTCCTTAATTTGAGTTTTGGATGTTGATCACTACTCATATCCCCATCCACTTTATTTATTCTTTTACGTTGACTCACTGACTTTCTTGAGGTCTTCTTTTTTGCTTCTGTTTCTTTTGTTCGTACATCCTCAAAGTATTTAAAGTCCTTGGCAAAAAAAATCATTATTATTATTTATATTGATCATCATGATGATACAAAATGGATATTGATGTTGTTTAACTTACAATGAAAAAAACAGCACACTGGAATAAAACAAGATAATTAATAAATATCAGCTATGTATGAAAATGATGTTTGTTAACAGTATTAAAATTAATACCATTAAAAGGGTTTTGACAGCAGGGCTCATAGTATCGGGATTGCCTCTTAATTCCAATAAATAAACATCTGCATCGGATTTACTTTCTTGAACACTGTCTAAAAATCTTTTTGACAAGTAGGCGACAATTTTTGTCTTGTCATTTCTTTTCACAACAGCAAATTCACGACTACACCAGCCCCTGTCTTCGATGTAGAGTAAAGTTGTTCTTGAGGAATCAAATACGTCTAAATAACTTGAACAACATACACAACTACAACCACTTCGAATCCCTCCCAAGAATGTTCCATCTGCTAATGTTATCTCAATTCCCTACAATACAAAATATAAATCTTGATTATCATCACAATTATCATTATTACGAATATTATGATATAGATATTACTTACATCTCCCATGAAGGATGCTTGTGATCTTTCCAGTGTCAAAACACGTCCTCCTTGTAGATCATGAATTTCGATCAGATAGAGTCGTTTTTGTCCTAAATAAATGATAAGTTAGACACCTTTCTATACTGTACAAATAATTGATTATTTAATTACCTTTCTTTTTTAAATGTCGATCCGTCTTCTCCACAGCTTGAAAAATCATTTTGGGAGCACTTGTTTCATCAAACACATTGTAATAATTGTGACTATCCAATCCATCCAGATCCATATCTAAAAATTAAAAAAATTAAATGAAAATTTCTTTTTTTTTAAATAATTTTCCCCGCCAAAATCAAGGAAGTCTACCAGTGATGCTGTCTTGCTCATCCTCCTGTTGTCGCACAGTCACAATTTTGACATCCGTCAAGACTTCAAGATTTGGTGGAGTCCAGTGCATAAAACCTATAACAAATAAAATTAAATATAGAAAACAATTAATGGGCTAACTATTTATCGTACCAATTTCACTTAAAGAGTCTTCAGATTCGGAATCTCCATGAGTATGATATTCCTTTTTATGTAAAAGTTTTGTCTCCTCAATTTCCTCAACTTTTGGAGCTTCCGGTGTCTCTGGCACAGAATTAATTTGGGCTTCACCAGGAGATTTAGGTCCTCCAACGGAAGTTCTTGGAGATCTTGGACCTTTCGGAGACTTTGGACTTTGCACACCATCAACTTCAGGATCTTGTGATTGACCCTTTGATGACCTTCGATGTTTTCTCACTACTGGTGGCTCATTTTGGACTGGAACTTCCGGTGATAGAGTTGGCATTCCTTCTTCTGGCTCCTTTGGTGCAGAATTTTTCGGTGACTTTGCCACCGATTTACGCCTAGGACGTGGTGACACTTGCTCTGTCTGTGGTTGATCTTGATTCTGAATTGGCTCTGAAATTAAATTACCTTGACCTTTTTGGGTTGGTTGTACTGACCCTGCTTGACCCATATTTTGTTTCACTGGAGTAGTTGTGGGTGCAGGGGCATTTAATTGTGAATTTTTCTGTTGACCTTTCTGGTCACTAGTTGGTGGAGTTGGACTGGCAGAATTTGCTTTTGCGTTTGGTGGTGATGATGGTTGTACAGAGTTTTTTTTGGGACTTGAATTATTATTTTTAGTTAAATTTGGTTTCGCTTTTGGATTAGAATTCCGAGGCGCTGACATTTTTAACTCTCATCAACTCAAATAGATAAAATTTTGGTGAGGAGGAGGAGATCTATAAAATTGAAAGGGAAAGATTGAAATGACCAATCTATTGAAAAATTCATTTAAAAACTCAATTAATTCAAATTACTTAATTAAAAAAAATTTAATTACAAAATTAAACTATCTTGCCTTCTCATCATTTTTTCCTAAAAGTCTATTAGTCAAATATCTCATTTTAACCATCATTAAAAAAATCTTGCCAAAGCAAGATTTATTTTTTACCTGTACAGCATCTTGAGCAATACAATACACGCTGCATACACTAAACTTTTTTTTGCACAATTTTGAACATTTTGCAATATTTTGCAACAGTTTGTCCCTCAAATTGTTAACTGTGTAGCCAATGCAACGAGTAAAAAAAACAAGAGGAGAATCAACAAAATTGCACATGGCAAGAAAAAGAGGAGAGACGTGATGGGGGGGAAATAAATATTATTTGACTTTGAAATATGAGAGCTCAAGTACAGCTTTTCATATCCTCTGTCTCTTTTCTCCTATTGATTTATATGCAGTCCTAAATTATGCAAACGGACTTTGGGAGCTTTTTACATATCCTCCTCGCGTGTTTTTGCCCAGACGCTTTCTCTCTCAAAATTTTCTCCAAAAAAAAATCTTGTCCCAAACACACAATAAAACTCGTGGAGGGTTCCATCACCTTCCTCATAAACATGATATTATTTTTTTTATCATAACCATGATCCGCCTAATGTAGACAAATAAATTGTCTCCAGAACTTTCTCTCCTCTTCCTCTCTCAAAAGATTTTTACAAGAGAACTAAAAGGTCAGAGGGATGAACGGGGAGGGGGGGATATCAAAGTTAAGGAGGATAGAAAGATGCTTTCATGTCATATATTATGAATATTCACTTTCTACCAATTACACTGAGTAAATAGAATGTAGGGTGATAAAGAGGAGTAGTTTTTGAGTCTAAAGATGACTCAAGACGAGTACAAAAACGAGAAAAGGAACGGTGAATTTTAAAGTAGACACAGTCAAAAAGTATCCACATCTTTTCTCTCTACAGTCTCCACTCTGTTGCTTCACCTTCCCAGCTTTCTTCTTCTTACGTAAGTCTTAAAGAGAAAGGGGAAAGAGTTGATCAAAATGTACTCTCTCTCTCTTTCCTCTGACTCACTGATTAAGAAAAGTTGAGAGCGGCTGAAATCTTGAATTTTGTACAACTTTCTTTTTTCCTTTCTCTCCTCCCTTCATCTTGTGTCTACAATTCTACTTTTTAGTTAAAACTAAAAATAGGACACAGACACACAAGATGACTTCATTTCCCTTCTAATTTTTTAATGGACTCGAACAAACTCCCTTACACACAATTATCTCTACAGTCACTAGACATAAACTTAAGTGCTATCATATCACACAGTATTTCTCATTTGAGCCCCATTATCAATTCATAAATGAACAAGAACAGGAAAAAGTGCCTCTTTTTATTATTTTTTTATTTTACCTTTACAAAATTTAACTTTAAAATATTTAATTTATTTAAATGCAACTAAAATGTCCTCAGAAATCTCTTTTATTTAGAATTGACTACTGTCTCTGGTAGTCGAGACTTCGAAACTGCTTCAGGCAGCTGGCACATTTTCGTGGGAGGAAGACTGAGCGGCGTTGAAATTCCGCATTTATTTGTCAATTAAAAATATTTTATTTTTTGTATTACTTTGACGCCGTCCACTCAAATTATTCGTACGTCGTCCAAGTACACAGATAGGAGTCTCGTACAAATTATTGGCGTTTTATTTTGAAAAATAACAACGAAAAAATGTTTTATTGACGTGATGATCTCAAGCGAAGAGAGTAAAAAAAATACGGAGCATGTTGTAAGACACAATGGAATGAAGAAAAAACTGCATTAGAATTTTGATTTAGCTTCTACTTTCCAACCCGTGTACCTACCACACTCTCTTGTACATCTAGACTCTAAAACCCTCGCTTAAAGTGCACCATGAACCATGGCATCTCCCATTGTGAAAACTAAAGAGAGAGAGAGAGAGAGAACATGGTTATCATAAGAAGAATAAACCACACCACCCATTTTAAATTCTCATCTTCCTCCACATAAAAAAATCTTTAGAAAACAAGTTCACTGTAAAATATCTTACAATATTTTACTTGTAAAACATTCTCTCTCTCTCTCTCTTTCAATATACAACAAGAGCTCAACTTTCTCCCCGTAAAAAGAAGTTGCAGTCTATTTTCACTATTTTTTTAAAAAAGGAGAGAAAAAGAGAAGGGATGGTTGCACTTTAGTGCAATAAGAAAGAAAGGGCATCAATTCAAATTCCACAACAATAGTCCCCATACAAAATTCCACTCTCTCTCTCAAAGTGCGTACAATGTAGAGGGTACAATCTCTATAAATATAATAGAAATATAAAAATATGACACAATGTACTTGACGCTAAAAATGCATCAGCTGTTTTTCTCTTGATTTCTCCTTCCCCTCAAAAAACTCCATGACACAGCTGGCTCTTGACTCTAAATCTACTCATCTACTCTACTCGTACAGTGTACACGTAAAAGTGTTGAAAAGAAAGACTAAAAAAAAGAATACAAAGTAGGAAAAGTTTATAGAGAGAGTTTCTTGAAAAGTACAGAGAGAGAGAGCTCTTTTCACACGCTCCACGCTTCACATGAAATGGACAGGGACAGTGAAGCATAAAGTTGAGATAGGGATATAGTTCACTCAAGTGAAAAGTGTAAAGTGTTAGATATGCAACAAATCTATGTAAACTTTCTTCTTCTCCTTTTCCCTCTTACAAAAATGCCCCTTTTCAAAGGGGCGACTTGTAGGGTCCCCCTCTTTTGTAAAGACGAGAGAAAAGACAAAGACAAAAGAGGCAAGTTAAGTTTTGAGGTTGTAACTTTTTGTATAAAGTTTCAACTCGACTCTTCACTCCATTCTCCATTTTATAGAGAGAACCCCATATGCAAAACGTTAGTGAGTTGTCTCTAATTTAATATGATACTCTTAACTTGATATCATTTTGTTGTTGTTTCCCCCCCTCCTCCTCTTCTTCATTTGATCAAAGTGCACAACAAAACAACAAAGTTTTCTAGTGTCTACAGCTGTTTTTACTAATTTACATATTACGTAATTTATTCTCCCCTGTCTCCCCCCTTTTTTGAGGGGGTGGAGTGATAAATAGTTTTTGGTGTTGAAATTTCAAAAAATAAAGTTAAATCTTAATTATTTTATACAAATATCAAATACATGAGTTGAATTACCAAATGGCGAGCTTTTTATTTTTTAAAAAAAGTTTTTGAATTGAACTATCCCTTTGTAGATAGGGATGTGTTGTTGTGTGTGTGTGTACTTTTTGTGCTTTGTGTCGGGGGGATTGAAAGTTGAGACTGTCCAAAGAGTTTTTTTTTGTCAAGAAGGAGAAAGCGATGAGGACGACGTTCTTTTTTTAAACTTTTACAGACTCGGCCCTCCTCTCCTGGGGTTTCAATTGAATTCATGATGGGAGGATGGGATTCTCTAATAAAATAGATAGCTTTTTTTATATATTTTTTTGTATAGAATATATATTTATTTTCAAGGGATGCAATTTCTTGGACTCAAAAAAAATACGGAACCTCAAGTACAGAATTTTGGTATGAAATTTCAAACTTGGGGAGTGTCGAGTTTGAGTGGCTAGCAAAAAAAAAGTTTTTTTTTTGCGAGAGAGTGTGTGTGTACATTTATTTAGTTTGGAGGAATGACACTTTGAGTCCATTTCAATGAGTTTCGTTTGTTGGACACTTGAGATTGATGTGGATTGAGTGTTTAAAACTAAAGTTATTTTAATGGTGAAAAATATTTATTGTTTTCAAGAATATCGCCTTTTTATTTAAATTTCTGTTTTTTTGATGTGGACTTTGGATTTTTTATGAGAGTTTAAATTTGCAAAGGATTTTATTTTGTGTACAAAGTTTATTTTATTTTTATTGATATGTAAATTTAAAGTTGTTTAACTTTAATTATAAATCAATTTTGGATTTTACTTGTTCATATTTTAGTACAACGTTTTTCTTTTGAGTGTACAATAAATTCGTTGAGGGCATTTGTGAAGAATTTGTAAATTGTGAAGTAATTGTGATTAAATAAGAAATAAGAATGAAAGTAAATAATTTTCAAAAAATTAATTTGAATTTTATTGATTATTTTTGTTTCAATAAAATAGTTGAATATTTTGAAAAATAATATTTTACATAATTTTTTTAAAATGAATTATGACAAACTTCGACGCCGTTTACTGTCTGTTGTGAGATAGAAGTAATTGAGAGAATTTTAGATAAAGCACCTCCAAAATTGGTCAATTGACCTTGGCTAAATAAGATATTTTAGATGTTGTTTAATTTAAAATTGGAAAGAATAAGATTAATTTAATAAAATAAGACTGAATAAAATGGAGCAAAAATGGAGCAAAGAGGATTACTGGCAAGATAAAAATGGTAGATGTTAAAATTCAAAAATTCAACGGTATCACACCTCACGTTTCTCTAGTGTCCTCCTGCTGCGTGTCAAAGGATTTGAATTGTGAAACCATTTGATAAAAGGACAGAGAGAGAGAGAGAGAGTCTGTTGAAATCCAATTGAATTCCTTTGTAAGCTTTGTCAAGGAAAGAATGTGAATTCGTGCTCTTTCATCTCTCCATACACTTGCACCAAATAATATGGACGCTTACTCTCCATTTCCAAAGCTTGAGGACATCCCAACTCTACACACACGGGTTCCTACAGAGCACAGTCTCTCTTATTTAAAAAAACTCAAAGGTGAGCGTCAAGGGGATAGAAATAGAATCGGCCATAGGAATGGACGGAGAGTTGAGTTACTTTATTCCATACAATCCCTCACATTTATACTCCCCAAAATTAATTTAGCATGAGAGAGAGAGAGTGTGTATAATTTCTATTTTATATTGTCACTTCCTCCTTGTGTCCCATCTTGTGTTGTACATCACCAGCCGGAAACACTCTGCATGGCCCGTACATATTGTATCCATGCTGTGACCTTAGGGAGGCCTTCCGACAAAGGAGAGATGAGCTTCCTCGTACATAATAAAAATAATAACATATGGACAGAGCAAGAGGAATTCTATGATATTAAACAGGTTTTCAAGTTGGCCCGTAATTGTCATCTCTATTGAAAGATGAACCGAGTAGTTGTCCTCATCCCTCCTCATATTCTCGGTTCCATTTGAAAGGTGATACTGTGGGAGGAGGGGAGGCTGAAATGAAGCTCCAGCTCTGAATTTGATGCTCAAGTCAAAGTGTTTTCAAAAATTCCAAAGGGAATTTCAAAATTTTATTTTTAACACATCCCATGACTAGAATATTTTGTACTCTTTTTTTGAAAAAAATAAATAATTTTTAAAAAAATATTTTTTATTTTAAATTAATTTATCTTCTGTTACTTCTCAATATCTTACAGACCAATTAAAGTTTATTCCAACTTTTACTTTGGACTCCCTTGACGAAGCGACAAAGCGAGCGAACGGCGTCAAAGTTAAAAATAGTTAAAATAAAATTTCCAGAAATATTTCTAAAAAAACATATTTTGGATTACATAATAGAAACTTATAGGAGTCAAAAAAAGCTCTATAGTGTTTTAACTCCATAAATGGGGGGAAAGCCGGAAGTGGAGAATGCAGTAAAAAAAAGAGAGAGCATCTGCACTCAAGTTTCCATGAGGAGGATGCTACGATTAGACTAACGAGGAGATATATAAAGTGTAATCTATGATGATATGTTTGAAATCATAAACCCTTTTCCCCCATTTTTATACACAATCCATTCCACCACTCAACCATTCTCTCTCTCTCTCTCTCTCTAAGAGAGACACACAATCAACTTTTGACGATTCTCCTCCCTTCCCAACAAAAAAAAACTTTTCCCTACAAGTTTACACTTGTTCTCCAATCCCAAGTTACATGATGTAAAAAAAATATGAAAAGTGAAAGTACTAAAGGTAAAAGTTGTCAAGATTACGACCAATATTCTGTAGTAAAAAAAAGAGAGAAAAGATTTTTTTGTGTAGGCGTAGAATGACAATAGTTAAAAGGCTTGTAAAATATAAAAAAAAGAAGGGGCTGCCATTGCCATTACACTTACAGGTTAGGCAGAAGGAGCGGAGATAAAAGATTATCATGTTATTATAGTCAAAGCACGAAATTCTACATTCTCTCTCCACTCTCCCTCTCTCATGTTTTCCCCCCTCCACTTTCACTCTCTCTCTCTCTCTCTTTGTACAAAAAAGGGACGAGAGAGTTGCATAATTCTGTGTAAAATGTGAACTCGGTTATTCAAAGTAACTTAACGAAAATTAATGGCGGGCAAGGAAAAAAGGTTGAGGTGAGGCAGGAGAGGGTTCCCTGTCACACAAATTTATGACAGGTTTGGGCCATGGCGACCATATGAATTTTCCATTAAGTCCCCCCTTCCACTTCCCTTTCTCTCTCTCTTGTGTTCTGTGGAAAGTGAAAGTCACAAACTCTGGCTCCTTTTTTCTCAAGATGCTCATCCCTTTTGAAAATTTTCTTTTTTTTATAAAAATGTATAAAAAAACAGAGGAGAACGTAAACTCTCAACTCTCAAGTTTTTAGAGGGAAAGGTCCATATGTAGCCACCGCAGTGGTTACATAAATCAACCATGGATGAGTTTGTGACGGTCCAAATGCGAGGTAAAGAGCACAAGAGAGATAAATGGGCTAATGGTCAATTATTAATAGAGGAGACAAGAGTATGTACTTTCTCATAGAAGAGAAAAAAACTTGTAGTCTCTCTCCATGAGATCCCATTTTCCACCACAAATAATATTTGTGGACAAATCCTATAAACTTGTTCTTTTTTTAGTGGTCACAAACAAAGTTTTTAATTTATTGTATTATTTTTTTTCCATTTAAGCTCCCCATGAATTCTCTCCATTTTGTCTCTTACTTTCCCCAATTTATTGTCCCTTTAGTTTTTTTTTCATGGGGTATGGAGGTAATCATTCAAAATTTATTTTAATGTTTGATTTTACAAACAAGGAAATTTTTCTTGTGGATTCTTGTGAGGGAGAGAAAAAGTTGGGTGGCGTCAAAGTTAAGGGAAAGATTATTATTGACTGGTTGGATAATCGTGTGTAAAATGGACTCATCTGTATTTATTTGTTTGTCCAGGACTCGAGGAAAAGAGGGGTAGAAAATATGAGAGTAGTGTCTACTCTACACACTCTTGGGATTTAGTTTACGTTGTACATGTATCCCTACAATTTTTCACTGTGTACATTACGTCCTCATGTACACTCTCTCCCCTTTATGGAGATATGAAAAAGAGAGGGATACATTTTGAGGCACATATTCTCTGTTGCTTCAAATATTTTCAAGGGGGAATTCCCCCCTCTCTCTCTTTCTGTGTACAGTGGATGAAGACGAAATTTATAATGTATGAATGTTCGTGCTCAGCTGCTTTTGCCCAAAAGAAACCCATAATCGTAAATGTAAAAACGGAGAATCGGCTGTCCAGTTGTCACTCAATCAATTTCCTATCCATGGCCATGTCTCTCTCTCTCTCTCTCTCTCTCTTTGATAGGGAAGATCAATATGTAAAAAAAAAGTTTGGCCATGCAATGCAAATGGCCAATGTTTTTGTTTGTTATTATTGTACTCACTCCTCCTTGACATGAGACGTCTGAATGGTTTTGTACGAAAACAATTCTATTCTTTGTGTGTACAATTTTGAAAAAATTATTTTTTAAGGTCCCTGGAAGAAACAATCTTTCCGCTGGTCTTTGCCTATGAAGAACAAAACAAGCCAAACTGAAACAAAAAAAAAAGTTTTAAAAAATGGAATTTAAATGTAAATATTAGTTAGATAAAGTCAGGGACATATTAGATTACCTGATAAATATTTCATGGTAGGGAAACTAACAACCCAAAAAATTGTTCATCTCGATGGAAAGTGAAAGATGACAAAAAGATATATGAAACCACCTCCTCCTCCATTTCAAATGGAATGATACAGACAAAGACAAAGTAACCACAAACTCATACTCTCTCTTGCATGGCAGTCACCATTTTATGCAAGAAAAAAAAAGTTGCTTCTGATTGATGATCAGTGGGGAATCAGAAAAAGAAGAGAGACGAAGATGGGGAGAGAAAGTGAGTTTTCTTTTGGGTAATTTAGCCAAAATCATCATGAGATAAGTACATGGCATGAATATGGGAGGTGTAGAAGGAAACATTATAACAAACACAAACAGCTTGCCATCATCATCATCAACTGACTCTCTCTCTCTCTTATGTTTTCCACTCTACCACTATATTCCCTATACTTTCTCCATGAATTTAAGACAAAAAATTAACCATACTTTCCCCATCTTTTTCTATCCAGAGAGAAAGAGAGTCTCTTTCTCTCTCTCTCGGATTATTATTTTTGTTCATTTCCTTGTTCTCCAGTTTTTTTTGCTTGTAATTTGTACTGGTGCATAGGCAGCTACAATGTGGGGTAGAACCCCCAAAATATTTTCTCTTGCTTGTCCCTACAATTCTACAATGTACTACCCGGCTACATAAAAAAAGGAGTTGAAATTAGCCTTTTAGTTTTATATGTTGCCTTTTTGGATTGAGAGAGAGATGAGAGAGGAATATTATAGGGAATTGAAGGGAGAGAGACTGATGGATGTACTGGGATAGGACGAGAGAGAGAAAAAAAGTTACATTTGGCCAATGTTTTTACTTTCATAGAAAAAGTTTTATTGCTTTCCCTTGCCTTTTGACGCCCACTGCTTTATTCTCGGCGGAAAAAAAATTGGGGAATAAAGCAATCACGGGGACTCTATCCTTAATCATTTGGAGGCGGCTCTTCATTTGTCAAGATACTCTCAGACGAACCATTGACTCGTTCAATGACAGCAAGTACAACCCACACCATACAAACAAAAATCTCTTTTGTGTTTCATCTACTCAACTACACACAACAAAATTGTACCCAATCTTTAATTTACTCTACCCATAAAAACTAATTATCCAAACTACAATTTTATTTAAATTTAACTATTTTTATCAAACTTGAACGCCACTCAGTGAAATATTTTTCTAAATTTTGGACTTTAATTTTCAGAAGTGTTATTGACCTCGATGTTGAAAAATTAAGAGTAAATAAACATTTAAAATAAAGTCAATTAGTGAATTATTTAGTCTAAATAACTTTGATAAATACTGCGTATTTTTTCCATAAAAATTGCAACCTCTTGTTATTGTCCTCCAAAATATTTTACTGGCTCATTAGCCTCCCTTAAATAATAAACTAGGGAGAGTTAAGGTTATTGACTGGCAAAAAGTTTTTTTTTGTGGATAATCAAACGAAAGAAAAATAAAAGAGTCTTGTTCCATTTCTACTTTGTAAAAAGATAAAGTAGAAAATTATGAGACCACCAAGTCACAAAATAGTGGACAATTTTCAATAGTTTGTTGTGTATATATATGGAGCATAGCTATAGGTATTAAATGAAAGGGCATAATTTAGGGGAGGAGGACAATATGATTAAAATAAAATGGACAATTGAGTACGGGGAATGCTTTGAAAATGGTTTTGTGTAAAAGAGAATTGTAGCTTTGAGGCCATTATTATTTGTAGAATAATGAGCATGGGTGATGTGCGGTGGTGTGTGAGTGCGTTCTCTTGAATTATAAATTAGAATCGAATCGACTGTCTTAATTGCAAATTCCAAAATGCAGGCGCGGACAACTTGAACCCCTCTCTCTCTCTCTCTTTTTCATCGTCTCAAATTAAATGTTAGAGTTTCAAAATAATTGTACCGTTTCTTAAATGCATGGAATAAATTAAAGTTGAACGGTTTAAAGTGTAAAGAGAAGGGACAGGTCATGAATGTATTTTTTAACATTGCCAAAAAAAACAAGCCAAATTATTTTAACCTATATTTGATTTGATTTTGTTCAGTCGCAAAATTTAATTGACCAACGCAGTACACGCCTTCTCTGCTTTTCTCGTTTTGTCACAAACGAAGAGAAAATGTTGCAACGGCGTCAAAGTGGAAGAATAAAATCAAAGAATATTTTTTGAATTTAAAGAAAGAATTAAGGAAAAAACAAAAAGAAAATTTTGAAGTATAAAAGAATATGAATAGACCCTGAAAATTGTCCTGTCCCCACTCCCATCCCATTTAGGGACTCTTTTTTTTCTTCACAATGCATTTTGTCTTTGTACAAACAAGAAGGGAAAAAAATGAAATAAATGTGTCCGGAGACAGGAGGATATGAAAAAAAGTCAGGGAAAGGCAACTCTCAAGGAAAAGGAGGAGGATGGAGAAAATAGGAGAAAGTATAGAAAAAACATGTGGAAATAGGGGAAGGAAATACGAATCGCTAATTTTTCCCTATGATATAAATGTGTACATACAGTAGAGTATGGACGTACATGTATTTGTAGTTTTGTACAGAGAGAAAGCATCCTGTTAAAATTTCTCACTGTCGTCCCTGTCTCAACGTGTCTCAAGAAGAAAACAAGAGGGAGGGGAGGAGGAGAGGAAGACAGAGAGAGAAATTTTGTTGCAAATAGAGCTAAATTGTGAATTTATTGTCCCTCATGTCATTTATGCATATTTCTATGCATAGCTAATATTTCGTCTATTAGTTGACAAATGAGCTTCCCCTAAAAAATGGAGAAAGTCGCTCTCTCCTTTTTTTCCTCTCGCCTTTCTCTCTCTCTCTCTCTCTCTCTCTCTCTCTGGCCAAGTGCATATTTTGTGACAACTGTATGAATGGGTTTGAAGAAAGGGAAAAAGGCTGGTCGCTTCTCGGTTCCTCATGTTACGTGACTTTTTTTTTTGTTTTTTGACTGTGCATCCCAATGGAAAAAAGTGGTAATTTAGACCATACATCTTTCTTTGACTCACCAATCCCTATCCCTCAACACTAAATCAGTCAACTTCATTTTAAAACAAAATTTTTTTCTTTTAATGCAATTCCCAACATAAGAGGTATAGATTCCTACTGTAACAGCTACACAGTTAATAGCCACACTGATCGGCGTTGAAGTTTGACAAAAATTAAATTGAGGTTTAAAATTTTTATTTTTATTTTTGATGCATGGAATTGAAAACCTTGAATAAAATTTCACGAGGGAGTTTTTTGTCTGTCTTGTACTCTCTCAAAAAAATATCGAAATTTGATATTTCTTCTTTTGTCCCTCATTTTCTTCATTGGAATTCAAGTTTATACTGAAAATAAAAGTAGCTCATTTTTTCAAAAGGAACGCCCACGCCTTAGTCTCATTTGATTTGGCTTGTGGGAAAAAAAACTTGAGAAAGTATATATTGATACATAATGTAATATTCGCTATAAAAAGAGTATACAAAATTACACGTGTCTATACATTACAAAAACTCATATCTCTACATTCTGCTCCATGTTCCATCCATTGAATGGGAATTGATTAGTCGTTTCATTTGTAGAAAAACAGTAAAGAGAGAGAGAGAGAGAGAGGATTATTTTCATGGAAGAAAATAATAATATATTTTTCAATATTCCATGTTTATACGTTAGATAATGGTAGGAGAAGTTTCTTGGTATTTAAGTATACGTTGTTGGGGAGAGAGACTAGAGAGAGAGAGGGGGGATACACAACATTTACATTTATAATAAATTGAATAAGGGGGTTAGGGAAATATACTCACGTTCTCCCTTTTTCCTATATTATTAATATTAATCATCTTATGTCTAAAGCCAAGCCATCTGATTAAATATGTGTTTCTCTAAATCTCTCTCATTTCCTTCCCCCCCCCCCCAAAAGGGGCTATCATGAAGTCTTTAATTAAATAAATGTTACCATTTTTTTAGAGACATGTGCATTATACTACAGACTATTTTACCTTGTTCCGTAGTACAACAAAATTTAATGACTGAGGTACTTAATGAGTCTCACAAATACAATAACTAAATTCAGTGAAATAGGAAAACTGTCTCAACTGTAAGTTAAATCGCAACTTTCTGGGACTTTGGGAATAAACTGCGTTGAAGTAATTCTAAAAAAAATTTAAAAATAAATAGATGACATTGATAATAATTTTGGAAATAAATAAATGAGTCTAGTCTCATTGAATTAGAGGGAGTGAATGAATAAAAGTAATAAAAACTAAGGATGGTCTGTTGAGCTCAAATGACAATTAGAGTGATATTATTGAGTACACACACGACCGTGTCAAAATTCAGGACAGAATGATGAATGAAAATTCCATAAAGTCACCATACATACCATACAATTTACATGTTTTCCATCCTACTCATTCCTACAAACGTCTAAAAATACGAATGACTCTTCCAACACAATCAACTCTCCACTCTTTACTTTACAAAGAGAGAGAGTGGGGAGTATTGTCAATATTAATTGGTTGGAAAATTATTTGCTGTCCCAACAAAATTCCCTGTAAAAAGAGAGAGAGAGGGGAGGAAAAAGACTAAGAGAAGGTGACTGAGGGAGAGATAAAACAAGTCATAAATGTGACAATTGTAAAAAGAGACCATAAAATGACATAATAGATGTAGCATAAAAACATTGTAATTAATTATGTGTCATTCCATCATGATTAACCAACTTGCCTCAAGTATTGTGTATATATCTGTGTTACATGTAGCATGTACTCGAGTTTATGTACTCACGCATGAATATGATTAACATGGCAATGCTACACTAGACATAACAAGTGCCAAGATAATGAGAATGACTTACCATTAGTTTATGTTATGTTGGCCCAACCATCAAAAAAGATTATCACTAGATTCAGCTGTTTTTTCTCCTATGCCCCCCTCTCTCTCTCATGTACAGTTGTACAGGGTGTTCGTTCAGAAAGTCCTATGGGAGTGAGTGGAGACTTGGTTTTGCGTAAAATTCCCATGTTAAAATATTAAGAGCAGGTAGTTTTGCCTTTTCGGACGCACAGTCGGGGGGTGAGGATTAAGTAAATATTGGACCCTTGGTTACTCTTTTTTGAGCC
>JAQIVZ010001573.1:0-30533 GCA_034700945.1 Arrhopalites spinosus
TTTTCATTTTAACCCCCCCCCCCCCCGTAAATTCAGACCTGGGTACGCCACTGCCCAGAGCCAGACCAAAGTAAAATAAAAGCTGGGTACACATCAGACAACTCCAATCGGATGCTATCAGTCTCCATTGTAGAATCAACTGGAAGTGATTCATAAACTGACTTGAAGCTCAAATTAAATTCATTATTGTAACGATGAAGCAGTCCGAATTGACGTAGAAGAATTATTCTAAAATTAATTGTAAAATAATATTAAATAATATTTAAAAAAAATATATTTAAAAATTTATTTATTTATTTTTGTACGGCCACTCTCCTAAAGTCTGAATCATACTCAATTAAATTTATTTACCGATATTTTCTATTAATTTGCCGGGGCTTTAAATGGCGTCCCTTAAAATGAATGACACTTAATTTACAAATAAACAAAATTTCCCAAGGTCATTTTAAAATTTAAAATTGATTAGGCAATAAAAACGACAATATTTTGACACTTGAAAAAATTCATTCAATTTAATTCAAGTACTTTTAACTGGATCTATAAAGGTCCTGGAGTAGATTAAACGCAAACTAATTAAAATAAAGTTTAACAGAATTACAATTAAAAATAAAAGAATCAAAAACAAGTCACAAAATGGAAAAAGTTAAAATTTCATTTGCACTCATCGTCCTCACCTGCGCTCTCTCATTTCACTTTCATCTAATAGATGGCGCCATCCCAAACTACACAAATTGTACCCTCCCAGATGGGCCTGAGTGTGACCCAGAGCACACATTCCAACAATGTGAGAGTAATGGGTGGTGGGCTATTTGTGGGTGTGACTTGACCGAGTCCTACTGGGATTATGAATTTTCACAATGCACAATTCACGACGGTCACCCTTGCGCCATCTCTCCAAGTGCGCAACCATGTACTATAGGGGCTGACTGTGTTGAGGTCAGTGATGAATTCAAGTGTAAATGTCGGGAAGGTACTCAGGCCAACAGAGTTTGCACTTCTTTGATTGACCAATCATGCAACACCCCTAAAGACCCCGACTGCGCCACCTATCATCACTTGACATGCGTCAACAATTCGTGTGAATGCCGCCCTGACCTCGTCCCAGTCGACGGAGTTTGTAGGAGTACTTATGGCAAACCATGTGACAGCCCTGGATGGCCAGTTGAATGTGACCCCAATGCTTTTCTCCACTGTTATTTTGACACTTGCTATTGCGCCCAAGGTCACCGTGATAATGGCAGTGGTAAATGTTTGGCTAATTTGAATGACCCCTGTACTCACCATCTTGATTGTGATGTGGCGCAAGATTTAGTGTGTGACAACGGAATTTGTCAATGTCGATCTGGGGTAGTTGGTGAGAATGGAGTTTGTTTATAAAAATGGCGCCAAAATTATAAAATAAATGGACAATTAAATGTTTTTTGGAATTTATATTCTAATTTTTAATCAGCAAGAGCAATTAAAAAAATTGATATTAAATGCAGTTAATTGTTAATTAAATGGGATTATTACAAACGAGGCCAGTAATCATGGACTTGCATTTACTCTCACCATTGACCATACCACAACATTGGCCATTACAACAAGTGGAGGAGGCGAGGCAACAACGATTTTGACAACAGATGGAGCCACGAGGACAACACAAGCCTTGACATGCTTGAGCCAGGGGGCAACACCCGACCAGAGCACCCACACAAGCTTCCCCTTTTTGACAACATTTTTGAATATTTGCGCTCACTCCACAACAAATTTTACTTGAACAGTCACCACCCATTGTACACGAGAGCGGATCTTCTGATTGCTATTTTAAAATTTTAAAATTGGCGCTATTAAAATATTTTTTTATGGCGCTCAAAATGGACTTTACCTCATGAGCACCTATCCAAGTTCCCATTGACAAGACGATCAGAAAGATGGAGATTGTCCATGGAAGGAGGAGAGCCATCTTGAGAATGAATTTTTGTGTGGTAAAAATTTTTTCATAACATTTGCAATTTTTATGACTAATTGAATTAAATTATTTTTTGAACTTGAGGTTAATTTTATAAGTCAACAATTCAATTTAAATTGGGGAATTTAATGGAGGCAGGATAAAGTCAATTTTAATTTGAATAGAAGGACATTTGTACATTCATACATAATCAACATTACTCATATCCTTAATGACGGCTATCATTAGTTAATTATGTTAAATTAGCGTTCAAATTGCTAGAATGGATTTTGCACACATCACGATTTTCAACAGTGTAAAGTTTTGCAATTGACCATTTTCAAACAAACTAATTTTGTGCCATTTTCTATCAAAGTACATGAATCTAAAATTCTTTTTGGAAATTTGGACACTTCATTTTATTTTCAAGGATTTCTTGTCGCAATTTTTTATGCTCCAGAAGCGACAATACCAAATTGAAACAAATCATTTTTCAATATTATTAGGTTTTATTGTTAAAATCACAGCTCTAATGAGAACTATTGCCAGTTCTGAACACACCGACGTGCAATGCCACCTCTCCCAAGAAAATCCCAACGGCTACAAGGAGACAAATGGCGCCGATTGTAAAGATCAAGAAAATGGCGGATTGAGATAAACTCAAGGGTTCGTATTGGCTATGCTCTGCCTCCCAATCTTTCTTCTCCTTCTTCAAGTCTTGACTCCGCCCCTCCCCACTCCCCTTCTCCGCCCTCAAGTGCAGCCATTATCCATGGTGACAATAAATCCCCGAACTCTTCAAAATCTTCATCCGATCCACCACCCCTCTAGTGTACTTTTTTGGTAGCCCCGGGGGTGCCTTAAATATAAAAGCGAATGAATGTCTCAGAAATTTGTCTGGGGTGTCAGAATTGTGAGAAAATTGAAGGCGGGGATTTTGTTTCATTTCAATTTCAAATTTGTCCCAAAAATAGTAAAATTCATTTGTGGGAACAACCAGCAAATTTCTTGGTTGGGACAAAACTTGAGCAATGAGCCCGTTCTCAAGTTCAAGGGGGCAGGTCAGTTTGGTTCTAGCGAGGGTCATAATGACCTCATAGGACTTTTGACAAATCTTGACATGGTGACATTTCGTGCCATGTACGGAGTATGGAGCATAGAACAAAGTTTGGAATTGTAAAAGAGGATCAAATTGATGACTTAGCTCTTAAAGGAGGGGTCAAGTCGAAAAATATAAGGGCACAAAAAGTTTTTAAAATTATTTTTCACGGCTACCAGAGTCATTAAAAGTTCAGAAAATGCAAAACTGTATAATATACCCGGGTCAAGGTCATGCCGGGGAATAACATTACCTTTTGGCAACGAATATCCGGGCTTGGGTTAAGCACAACAAATAGTCTCAGAATATTGACAAAAGCATGTCAACTTTGAGCAAGGCCGGCAAAAACAAGAAAACATGGCGGAAAATACCCGGCCTTACTTCATGGCTGGGTAAACCTTTGACTTTTGTTGACAATATAGGTGGCCTTGGAGTTTAGCCGGCTGGGGGAACGGTCATCAGAAGTTTTTGAACGTCCCTTCACTGAAAAAAAGCTAAAAACGGAATATCTCTAATAATCGGAGGGTGACCTTGGTCGGGATGGGTGGCCTAGGTAAATATACACATTAGCCACCCATCTGGCCAATAAAAAAAATTTTGGCTGCTAACTTCACGCTTTTAGCAGCCAAGCTGCTGGCTGCTGACTTCACGCTCGCGCTCACTTTCCTCCCCATCCAAGTCGACCCCCAGACTGGGACCATTCAGCCAGATCCGAGCAAATGGCGGAATTTTGTATGGAAAGTTGGCTTTGGCATTGCCTTCATGGATTGGCTGTACGTGGACCTATGAAGTCAACACCAAAGAAAAAAATATTTATGCAAGCATCTACCATCTCATGCAATGACGGGACTGGAACTTTACAGAAAACTATAACAGCCAAAAAACAAATTAGTGAGTCACTTGAAGTCCATAAACTTGAAGGTTGGTCAAGAATCCACAAAATTGGATTGGAGCTGTCAACTGAAACTGAGGGAAAAGCAAAAGTACTTTTTGTCTCTGAAGGGTCTATCAAGACTGGGGTGAAATTGGCATATGGCATTGGCATTGGGAGCCATGGTCACGAAGCAACTGGGATGGGGATGTAAATGTCTAAATCTTTTGAGATTAGCAGTACAGTCACAGTCCCAACTTATACCCTGTATACCCTCAATTTTTTTGTCAATACTTTAGAAAAGTTTTCAATCAAGTATGAATTATTTTCAAAAATAACGGGGACTATTAAATCACCAAATGGAGAGGGTAAACAAGAGAAGGCTAATGCTACGACAATTGTAGAACATTTACATGGTGATATGATTTTTGTACAAAATTATGATGAGTACACTGTCATTGTCAAGACGGCTGGGATTATGATTGCAGACATTGCAATTGATGCTGTGTCAGAGGCTCATTCTCATAATGTTACAAATTGTCCAACACGATAAATATACTTACTTTTTTACCAAAAAAAGTCTATAGTCATTTCTTAACCTTTTCGGCACTACATACGCAAATTTAACTAATTTAATTTCCTGACCCAGTAAATAAATTCTCGGGATCTTCAGTTCAAAGTGAGTTTTTGTCAGAGTAGTTGAAGGATCCGGAGTGCAAATCTGTGGCCGTTGCTATTGGCAACGGTGAGCAAGACGTACAATGACATCTTGGTGGGCCAGAAGACGGATCTGTTTTGAACAAGACATGAATGCCCATGGTAGCAAAAAGGTTAATGTTTAATTTAATTATCAGTAATTATTGTGGGAAAAATAAAAAAGCATTTTGGCATCCCCATCTCCCAGTCTCGACAGAAAGAGCTAAAAGTTCCAGCAATGAATTCCTTTAAAAATAAAAATTCAACAAAATCACCCAAAGCCCACGCGAACAATTTGTTGTGTCTTATGAAATCCATCAAAGAGAGAATGAGTAGAATGGACATGAAAATATGTATGATGCATATTTAAATTAATTGACTCAATTAGTCGACAAAGCCATTTTCAACTTTTCTGTCGAGAAGGCAGAAAGTAGAGCCAAAGCTCATGGGATGGGCAAACAAATTAGCCCTCACCTCTTTTTTCAATCACACAAGTTCTGTGACATAACACATTGATGGCGAACAATTCTAGCATGGGGTTTGTCTTTTTATTTTAAATCACAGAGAACATGAAATACCCCAATTATTCTCTTTGACTGAAACTCTTGAAAGGAAACTTACATGGCAATTATTTTTAGAAATTGTACAAACTTGATTAAAAATTCAACAACTTGGATTGAATGACATGAAACACGAATTGTAGCCATGTTATGCCAGCCCACACTCTATAATTTTCTTGGCCACCAACGTAACGTATACCCATAGACAATCCATCCATCCCAGGTCAGACTTGATTTTCCTGTAGCCATAGAGTTTTGACTTTGTAGAGAATTATCAGAGACTTGAATTTTCATAAAAAGTTTTTTAATTTCATCAAAATATTGACGTTGAAAGATTTTGAGTACAATCTCCTTGCTTTTCGGTTCAGTTCATACTTGAGAATGTACCCCTTGACCTTTGAGGTAGACAGCAGAGGGAGTCAAATTGTGACGAAAAGTTCAGTGTGGCAAAAAAGACTTTTTAGATGGTACGAAAGTGTCGCCATTGTCCACAATATGTATGTCAATTATAGAGTAGCCCAAGCCATGATTTTTGGGATCAATGGAAAATTCCCTGGAATTGAACAAATTCCAATTTTTTTTGTTGTGCCATTTGCTACACATTTAATAATTTTATGATTTATGACGTCACAGTCCGTTGGTCTGATCTCGTACCAAAAATCATTTGTGGGCTCCTTCAACTTGAAGGTGAGTCAAAATTGCGATGACCTTGAGGCAAAATGTCTTATTTCCTATGCTTGGAGCATAGAAAATAGGACATTTTGCCTCTTAGCCAGCGATATGTAGTAATTATTTAATTATTAATTATTTTGATGACCCAACATTTGGATTGATAGTCCCACAAGAAGAAGATGGTACCGAAAAAACTCGAGAGGTGGCCGTGGGAGTGTCCGTGGGACTGAGACTGAGGGAACTTTTTATACGACATTTTGCACTAATTTTGTATGAAATATTTCTCATCTATCCAATTCTCTACGCCTTTGATTCATCCATGCCCATGCTCTTGTATTCAATTATGGGGTGTGGGTGTGGAAATATTAGGGCCCTCCTCATTTCATTGGTTATTGATGTTCTCGTCCATGGATTTTTTATAGCTAATCTTCATCTCATTGTAAGCACCATTCTGGCTTTCATTTACACCATTAATCGAAATCTAGATGGTCTGTATCAAATCATTCGGTATTTAATTTTAATTTATTAAGTGAAGACTGAAGCCCTAATCTCTTTTTTTTAATTACAATTAAATATGATCTTTTTGGCTTCTAATTTTGATGATTTGCTCTTACTTCGACAGGGACGGGAATAGTTTATTGGACAAATTAATCAAGACTGGAGATGGTGACGTCACTCCTTGGAGTTTTAAATCTACGATTAAATCTGTTCAATTTGGGATTTTCAAAAAGTATTTGGATGGTAAAATTAATTTCAATGTCAGTGGCCATTTTGGGGGGTTATGGTGTGATTCTTCTTCATACTGAAAATATTCCACTTTCTCTCATTTATCTCCTCAGTTTCATTAATTGTATGTTCGCTTATATTGGAGCTTTCAATACGGCTTTTCAAATTCCTAGAAAAATGGAGGAAATCAAGACATTGATTCAATTGACCGTTCATGGGATGGACATTCCAATGGAGACGAAAAATGGTACAGAAAGGTGGTAGGATCTATCCCACGAAATGGGGTCAAAGTTGGTGGGTTTTCATACTTTGAAAGGGAGTCAACGCCTACTTTTGTGGGTTTTGTTTTGGGTCAAATTGTCAATTTATTGATTACATTTTAATAGCCATCATTTGAAATATTAAAATTATTGGATGAAGCTTGTTTATTATTTGATTACATTAATTATTTATGTACTGAGTAATTAAATTAAATGAGTCGTTCATAAATCTCTCTCAAAACGAAAAATGTTTTGTGGGGCAAAAACATTATAAAAGTCTCAATAACCAAATAAAAAATTCTTCAATGACCCTTGAAATTAATTGTAGTGTCCCATTAGCTGTCCCTAAATATTTCAAACTCCAATTAAATTTTTTTACCCATACTCTGTCTCCTTCTGTTCCATTTAAACGTGTGTGAGTGGCTACCCAGTTGTTTATTTCATAATTTTGTAGAGGTCACAAAATGTTTTCAAACATCAGCAAGGTCATGACCTTGTATGACCAAGGGTCATGCATGACCCTTGCGCTACTGTTTTTTAATTGTATTGTACATGGTCATACACATGTACTGAATTTGACCCCAATACTTGCCAACGCCAACGTCCACAACTGTTTTTACCATTTTTTAGAGTACGCCCCCATTTTCGATTTTCAATTGAAGGTCCCATCCATCATAAACTCATTCCATGGAAACAAGTCCCTCAATCAGGGTCAAGGTCAAGGTCAACTAGTTCGAGTTGAAAATGGGACTGTTTTGACCCTATCAAAAAATTTGAAATGTCACATCAACATTGCTCTCAAGACAGACCTTCACAAACAAAAATTCAGGGATGCGCATAAATTATTTTTTACTGTAGAACAAAATGGACGAGATTTACAAAATAAAATTTATTATGCGGCGCCAAAATTTGAAATAATTATACTACAGAGTGACCCCTTGGAAAAAATATTACTTACTTACAACAAATCCACCAATATCGTGTTAAATGAACGCCACGGTATTAAAGAAACTTATCCATCATATTTGTTCAATTTTAATGAGATTGGAAAAATTCATGATGTCTGGGTCATGGCCAATCAGCCATTCTCAGTGACCTCAACATTAATTACATTCATGAAGCTCCACAAATGTAAAATTAAATTAAATTGTTATGAAAAATTGGTCCAAGAGTACAGAAAATTAATTGGAAATGGCCGAAATGTGGTTTGGGCATTTCCTGGAAATCATCGGGAAAATTATGATATTACAAAACATGAGTCACCTTTTAAAAGGCAGAAATCAATCAAACTCCAAGGAGCAACATTGACGTATTTAATTTCAGGATTAAATACAACTCATTTTAAACTAAATAATTCCAATCGTGCGTGGTCCATTCATGTCATTAGTTATGGACAACCTAGTTTCTATATGGGGCAGCCCAAAATTAAATATTATATTGTGAGCTATACAGAAGCATTCAAGTTTATTACAGCACATGGTGTGGAGCAAGTCAAGACTTCATTCGAAATATTTTTGGCGCCATTTGAGTCTCCCGTGTGGTTTTCCCTATGTGCTGCCATCATGTGGTCTACATTGCTCATGGCGGTATTTCTCAGTAAAATTCAAATGGAATCGACTCGTTGGATTTTATTAGGAATGCCAACTACAATATTTTCGATTTATGGCCTATTGCTGGAGCAATGTTGGGCGGAAGTGCCCTACAGAACCAATGGAGTCAAAATAAAGCGGGAAATTTTAAAAATATGCCGCATTGTCTTCACCATCTGGTTGTTAATGGGACTCACCTTAACCAATGCTTACAGAGTAATTTAAATCATAATTAAAACATTTAAGTGCTCCTACTCGTAAAAATTGTAAATTATTTCAGGGGGTCATGAATGCAGAGTATGCCCTTAGCCATCCCTTGAGGACTAAATGGACCAAAATTTTAGAACTTGGCCAAGCTAATTTTTCCATTCATGTCCCGACCACGAGGAATATTTCCGGGATGAAACAACCGGACCCAATGGACCTCCAAAATTATGGCCTATTTAATTTGAAAATTAAATTGGATTTTATAATTCTTCAAGCCACTTTTGCTAGCGAATTATTCACAAATATGTTGGACCAACAAGGCCTATGTTATAACCTTTGCCCAGACTCTTTAAAAAATTCAAAAATGTCATTCAAATCTTCTCCATGTACCCAAATTCATTCATGTCAAATGGCCGTGAGTCAAGTGGGAATTTTGAACAGACTGACTGTACTGGAATATCGACAATTGAATTCACTTTTACAAACGGCGGCCTTTTTAAAAGGAGTGGAAAAGACAGCAGTTGTAATGCCAACAGAGGAATTTGAGTACGCTTGGAGGGAGGTCAAAAGGGTGAGAAGGTTAAAGCTTGGACACAATTGGGGAGTTGATGATGATTTCTTGAGGGATAAATTGGGCTATTTTATTACGGACAATGTAGATGAACATCATCGGGATTTAGTGGCAGTACGAATGAGACATTTGTTGGGTTCAGGGATTTATTGGTTTTGGGAAAAATGGACCCGAATTCGGTTTACTAAATCTACAGACTCTAAGAAGGGCAATGCAAAAGTACCGGGAGGGCATGATCAATTAAAAACTCTATTTAAGGCTTTGTCTCTTATGGAATCAGATATTTATTTAGTTTTTTATTTATGCGGTCTACTTTTTATTCCATCTGTAGTGGCCGTGTTGGTGGAATTAATTAATTTTAAAATGGTAGCCAATAGAAAACTAAATGTAGCTAGCCAGCCAACGTGAAATATTATTTAAATTCAGAAAGGTTCAACATACAGGGTCTTTCAGCTACAACTTGACCGTCGCCTAGATGGCTCTGCGACTGCCAATGCTTGTTAAATGGAGCTCTGCAGCGCCATCTAGACAATTGTCAAGTTATAGCTGAAAGACCCTGTATAATTTCAATTGAACTTTCTAGTTTCGTTTAGTATTTCGCTGGCCTGCTTGTAAAATCGGTGATTTAATTGCCATTGAAAGAAAGGAAATTATATGCAAATGTGATAATTAAGTAACAGACTACTGACTCCTGACCGAAGTAGGCGAACAGCCAATCAAAAGCATGATAATAATATTTAATATTTCCGCTGATATTATCCATCACTCCATTTCCTTGTGTCAGGACCCACTATGAATTTAACAATTAGTAGATTCGTAAAAAATTCCTACTGAAATTGAAATAATTGTTTCAGTCAACATTTAACTAAAACTTGTGTCTCAAACTTGCTGAGTTAAATTTTACTTTTTTACGATTTCCCACAAAAGATTTCAATTTGAAGGACAAAATATAACAAAGTTCAATGAACTTAATGATCGACTAGTAGATTCTAGATTGTGAATGGAATTATTTTTGCGAGTAAAATAATTTGAGCCTTTCAACTAAGGGTTCCCACGGTCCGGATTTTGGACTGGCCCGGACCGACTTCAATGTGGACTGACATGGACCGAGGACCGACATGGACCAACTTTTGTGGACCGTCGGTCCATGGACCGAAGCGGACTGACTTGGACCGAGGCAATAAAAACACTTAAGGCAAAATAATTAAAATTTGTTGAAGAATTAGACTGTAATTCTCCAATTGAGTCTAACTGAATCTAATCCTACAAGAAAATTAATTTATTTTTCGTCGGTCGATGGACCGACGGGCCGGTCCGTCGGGTAATCCGGTCCGATGGGAAGCCTTACTTTCAACTTGATATACTTTTCAGACTTTCAACTGTCAAAGTATTTTTTTCTCAAAATATTTTACTCAAAGTACGGATTATATTGACAGAACCCCAGTCTTTATTATTTTGGTAAAAAAATAATGGTTGTCATCATTTCAAAAAGTTTTGAAACTGGTATGATATTTAAATTACAGTTCCCGTAGCAAAATTCTCAAACTTAAAATTTTGCCGTCGTTATGCCAAGAATGATTTGTGTAGTTAATTGCTATTTCTATAACCACCACCCGTCACAAAAAAAATATTTTCAGTGATAGCTTAAGTAAGTCTGCCCCTCCTATGCTTGCTGAGTTGCTGACAGTAGCTAAAAAATTTCCAACTGGATTAACTGGTTTCAACATTTTCAAAATAAATTAAAAAATGTCTTTAAAATACAATTTAATATTTTTCCGCCTCTCATCCTATCTTAATATATTCCCCATGACCTTTGATAGCCAGACAGGGCACATGTCAAAACAAAAGTCAAAGAGGCGCCAAATGGCGTTTAAATATTGGCAATTTTTTGGAATATTTCACAGCCTCTATATCGTCTTTCGGTCAATTCAGTCCATCACTTTTGGAATTAATAGCACTCGAGAAAAGGCTGAATTGGTGCCTCTTTTTCTCGTCTGGGACGTAGGGTTTACAGTCATTAGCTATCAGGGTTCGGCGTCCGTCCAAAATTGGCCTGTCCAAAATGTCCAAAATTGTCTATTGGACACCTAAAAATATTACTGTCCAATAGATAAAAATTTCTAAAATAGAGCTTTTCCACTTTATAAATAACTTTTAAAATTTTTTAAAGTATCTGTTACCCTTCAAAATTAATAGAATTTTTGAAATTTTTCAACAAATAGACATGCACATTATTGTCAAAAATAGATGAACGGTAAAGAGGCTGTTGTTGAGTGGTTTTTTCATGGAGATTTCTATTTTGGACAATTTTGTCCATTGGACAATCTATTGGACAGTTTTGTCCATTGGACACCACCAAACCTATTTTGGACGAGAAATAGAGAACCCTGTTAGCTATGCAGCCACCGAAATTTCATTCACGTGGCTCCCTCTCAATATAAAACTTTTTAATGAATTTCTGACTCATGAAAGTAAAGTCCAAAAATTTTTGTAATAGGTATTTGTCAGAATAATCATGGCTATTTTTTCGTACAGGCAATAGAATTGTGGCGCATACGGTTAGGCTTGGTCAAAAAAAGCGGGAAATTTCGTACTGGGACTTTTAATTTGTTATTTTCCTTTTATTCTTTACCCTGGGCTACTTTGCAACCCCGCCATGTACATTTTTGATGAGAACCTCTCCTTCCTTTATATTTCAAGCGTGACCACACCATGACGAAATGTCGCCACTTACTCTGTCTGCTTGACTCTGGACTTGATGGCTCAATATTTTTTCTTGACTTATAGTCACATGACTATATTTTTTATTATTTCTTTTTTTCAAAATTTGAACGAAAATGTCGCTGATCTCCTCAAGGAATTTGGGTGGGAATTTATTTATATGAAAATTTTAATTTCAGTCAAGTTCGAAGGCAGTAAATTTTGATTTGTTTAAAAATGAGGGATCAGAAAAAAATGAAATAAATTCTCTCGACTTGGCTGACATCACAAAAAAGACGCGGGGAATTAATTTTGGAATTTTACTCTTCAATTTGGCATTCTCGAGTGAAGTTTACTTGGCCAAAATTGTATTTTTGACTGGTGCAATTAGTGGAGGATTTGGTAATACAATAAAATAAAGTTTTAATGACTTTTTGAGGGGGTTTTTTAAAACATTAAATTTAAAATTAATTTCAGGAGTGATACGCCTTCGTACTAATAATATTCCTTTTGCCATTATTTATTTATTTTGTCTTGTAAATTCGGTTGTTGTATTTATTGGAGTATTTAATTCAGCATTTCAATTCAAACAAAAAATTGAGGAGGTCAAGAAACGAATTCGGGTCATGTCACAAGTCACAAGTTCAACTGAGAAAAAATAAGGAAATTTCTAATGTAAGCAGAATATTTTGTAGGATGACATTGGAGGGAATTTCAAATAAAGGAATTAAAGTTGGTTCCTTTGGGTATCTCGAACGTGAATTAACTCTCATTTTTCTCCATTTTGTATTCCAAGAAACTGTAAGCCTTCTCCTTACATTCTAGATCATAAATTAATTTCAAACAAAATTATTTGAATAAATTTGAATAAGTTAAACGATTTTTTTTGTTTTCTTGGACAATAATTATTCTTCTTATTTGAATACCTCCCGCAGTCCGTTTATACATAATTTTGACGTTTTTTTTGTATCCATGTACTGCATGTGCAATTTGCATATATGCATAAAGTTAATAAAGTACAAACTAAATAGACTTTCAGTGGTAGTGCACAACTAAAACTAATACTTGACCTATAAACTCCCATTGACCACAGACCGCACATGGAAAGACTTTACAAGGATAAATTTTCAATTCTGGCAAAAATCTTATTTTAAACAAGAGGAAAACACTTTTGAGCGGAATTCAACTAGGGAAACATGACTTAAAAGCATGAGGATAATGGACTAGGAAAAATATTGCGAAAGCGAAAATTACAAGGCTAAACTATTTGACATTTGAGTAAATTTGTTACTTTGAAATTTCTACTATTAAGTCCTGACTTGAAACATTGCTATTAAATTAAAAAGTCTCTTCATCATGTATAATTTATTGCTAATTTTTCTTGCCTTAATATTCACACTCTCCCATTTGACCGAAGCCAAATGCACCGGGACGGATTTGGCAGTAAGTTTAGTTAGTTTAGAAAATGAGTATGTTTGTAATCATTTAAAGTTCCTTAAGAATTCTAAAATTACGAGAAAACTTAACGAAAGTCAGATTGAGTGTTACTCTTCAAATCCAATTGAATGGAAATTCACTTGGACTAATTTTGTAAGCATTAAAATACATGTAATATATTAAAATTAAACATTGAGAACAAATCACTGGTTTTCAGGCAAAATAACTTGTACGCTTTTCCCCTGTCAGATAACCTGTGCACATTTTTTTGAGGTTGAAGCAGCACGACCCCCTTGTTTAAAAATATGTACAAGTTATCTGACAGGGGAAAAGCGTACAAGTTATTTTGCAGGGAGAATTTAGCAATTCGACAATTTTGCTAAATTCATTTTGTTTCTTGAAAAAAGAATCATACACCGTTGGCTTGGCCGGCTCCAGTTCCGGTTCCAGTTCCAATTGAAATTTGTACAGTACGAAAAGAGTTTAACTGTGACAACTGGTCTGTGTATTTTTACTCAATTCTGAATTTGCCACAAAATATTGAAAATGAACATTTATTTTACATCCATTGTCACCCACATGGTCACAATTTTGTTCCTCTCTTGGAGTGTCTCACAAATTTCAAATTTACCCCACAAAAATGTTCTCCATTTTTGTCTTCAATCCAAAATTTAGAGATCAATGAGGCTTTTCTAGTACAAACCAATGGGACCAAATGGACTCTTGAAACAGGTAATTAATGACTTTGACAATAATTAAATTAGAACTGGCTGAAAATCTTACAATTAGTCAACAATTTGGACAGGTCACTCACAAAAATGGCCCATTGAGACTCCAACCTGTGATTTTGTTTGGGAGGACGAGGAGTTAAAAAAGAGAGTCAAAGAATCAAAATTTTATCCCTGTGAAAATATCATTCAATGTGATTTATTGGTCGAGAGGAGTTTTGGGGTTAATTATTATTTTAATTGTAAAAATAATTGTGATTATTAAGATTTCTTTTTCAAACTATTACGGGACAGGGGGACAAATGTTGGGGAAAGCTTGGAAATGCTTGTGGTGTCCGTGTCTCTTTGAATGCAACACAATCTGGAATTCTTGTGCTAAAACATCCTCTAAAAACAATGACTGTCATTCATCACTTTGTCATCACAAATACTCAAACCCAACGAATTATGGGTAAACAAATTAATGTTAAATTTTCTGAAAAAGCATGATACAAACATGCATTATTTTACATACAACATAAATAAATTTAATGAAAACTCATAGATGTCAAATCAAATGAATTGGACTGTCCTGAATTATTACAAATCAATTTGATGGGGTCCCAAACATTAGATCCAGATATGGGTGGAACTTTTCGATGCCTTGGGTCAAATTATTTATTTATTCAATCATTCCAATGGTCCACTATACCACACTTTGATTTCAATATTTATGATATACAAAGTAATCCAAATAATAATTAAACAATTACTCAAGCTACATATTTCATCAATTAACTTTTTAATAATGTGACTCTGTTTCCTCTGTTCCAACAATTATAAAAGCTAAACGGGCCTTTTTATATTTCACTATGTGAAAATCCACAGCAAAGGGCAATGCAGTATCAAAAATTTTGCTCCTTTTTGCTGCGGATTTTTATGTATACTTTATTTTTTAAGCTAAAACGACGGTTTAAGATTTGTGAGCGATTGGCTTATTTACTAAACATTTAAACCATTGAGTAAATCCTATATGGCCCTGTATCTAACTAATGTATTTTGAAAGTACATTATTTTTACTATTGTAATTGTTGGAACAAGTAGTTTTTAAGTTTCATAAAATAATTAAACCGTAATGTGCTATACTACACGACCGTTTGTTTAAAGTTTCAGAAACTCAAGACAATCTCGTGTCTGACTTTGAAGTGACACCATCACATCTCACATACTTGAATGAACCTCTTGTAATTCTCTGTGAAGCTACTCTACAAAATTCCTTAATGACTATTAAAACTAACATCACAGTGGACAACATGGCAGGTAAACAATAAAAGGCTGAGTTAGCGAGCCTCCTCAGAAATTTATATCAAAAGTTGAGCAAAAGCAAAAGTAAACGTTTTTCTTATTGTGTTGGGAAAAGGACAAACTTTACATTTACTCTAACCAATAAAAAGTCACATATAGTTTTGTTATGATGGCAGAGAAAAATGCCAGTATTGCCAGTTTTATTGGCCGTGACCTTCCAGTAAAATCATCCCTAAAATTGAGGGGCTTGTCGCGAGGGCCACTACGGGTCACCATGTTTACTGACTCCTTCCCGTAGGAAAGGGACAGAAGGTCAGGTTTGTCTCCATTTATGACAATCCTACTCAATAATCACTCGAGATACATACGGAAAGAGTTAAAGTTTAAGTGTAGAGTTTTTATTCGCTTTAATAACTAGATCTGATGACTGAGGATTAGAATATTTATTTATTTAAATTGTAGGGAGATACTACTGGTTGAATTAAATTAGACCGTAGAATATTTAATTAACTAAAAAGGGAGTCTAAGAAAAACCAGAGGGTTCAGAAGTTGAACATAGACTTAGGGGAGAGGCGGGTAAAAACCAACCACAAGAGTTTTTGAGTGTAGTGAGATAATGAGACTCTCCAGAAAAAAATTAAAATATTCCTAGAAAGCCTTCTACTTTCTCCACATTCTGTATATCTTGAATTCCATTTAAATGAATAGAACTAATTGCAATTAAATATTGAAAATTGAGACATTTCTGGTATATGTCGGGTAAAAACCAACCACACTATTTAAAATTAAAAAACAAATACTTATTTTCCTCTCCCTCCTCTCTTGATTTTTTACCGAATACTAGGCTCCATTCCCCAGCATAATGGTGGATTAGATCATTAAAAAATAATTTAGTTGACAGGATTAGAATTTTTGTACGATGGTTGGTTTTTACCCGCCAGTTTTCTAGGTACTCCGTAATGTATTTTTTTTCAGTTTCATGTTTCATCTCATAAAAATGAATCTATTGATCATGGAATTTTGCGGCTACAATAATTAAACGGCCATTGACTAAGGTTCAAAAAAACATGTGGACACCAACTTCCCAGCTCCTATCTCTTAATTGTTATTTACAATTTAGTGACTGGTTGGTTTTTACCCGCGGTTGGTTTTTACCCGCCTCTCCCCTATCCTCTCTCTCAAACACAAGCAAGAAGGAAGACCATAGTGGGGTTGAGCTTGCGCTCTTATGAAAGGAGAATCATCATGTGATGGCAAGAATCCCCGATCATCAATGATGAAAGGGACTTCATGTCTTTCCTTATGAAAGAGATTTGATGATTGTGCCCGTGTCACAGGCTCATCCCTAAAATTGAGCGGCTCGCCCATAAATCGAACTGCTCAACTCTGAAAAGTGAATTGTTGGCGTTGAAAAATCACGTGGCTCAAGGCTTTTTGCTAGAGTCATTTGAAAATAAAAAAATTTCAACTCCCTGTAATTTGTCACCCTGTCTAATTGACGCATATATATAGCCGTATACCCATACTGAATATCACAGAAATCCTTTCACAAATGAAGAGTTCAATTCCAAAGAGAGGCAACTGCATTTAGCCCCTGCAGAAGTATGCGCCACCTCAATTCGCACAACTGCTACTATCATAACTACGCTAGGGCACACAGCATTTGTCCTTTTTTGGAATTCAACTCTTCAAATCACAAAAGTAAAGTGTTTTCTCAGCTCAAAGTAAAAGTAAAGCTTTCTTCAAAAACCATAGTAACAAAAAAAACTTTACTTTTTTGCTCAACTTTTAATCTAAAATTCGAGAGTAAATTGCGTGACCTTGTTCACATTGTTTTGCTCCAAGATGTTTCAGATTCGTCGGTATTCAACTGCAAGAACAAAGAAACAGTGACCCTCAGCAACGTTTGTGATGGTGGCAACGATTGTGGTGATGGCTCAGATGAATTAAATTGCACTCACTGCTCAAGTTCTTCAATCCTTTGCTCCAATATCCATAAATGTATTCCACGTCACCATCTTTGTGATTGCGACAACAACTGTGGAGACTGGAGTGATGAGCAAGACTGTGCAGACATCCCTAGGAACAAATTTCGCTGTGGGACCGGTCATTGTATCCCCAAGAAATTGGTTTGTAATTCTCTGAATGATTGTCCAGATAATTCTGATGAAAATATTGACACATGTGCCTTACGCCAACTGTTTTATTGTCATGATAATAATCAAACCATTCAGAGTACACATCAATGTGATGGGTGGCCCCATTGCCAAGATGGGTCAGATGAATTAAATTGTACTCTCATGTGGATTCATAGTCGGACAATAAATTGGATTCATCCTAATAGTGTCAAGGTGGGATGGGAGTCGTATGAAAATGTTTTTGTTGTTCGAGGCAACATTGAAGGTGTTCAAGTTGTTGGAAAATTGGTTGATGCCGCCGATCTAATCCCTACAGCATATTTCATTGATTCTAAAGGACGAGTGGTTGTGCTCGATGAGTTTCAGGTCCTCGTTGATCCCCAAAACGTTACAAAATGGGTTTACTCATCCCATGGGGAATATATCCCTGAAGCTGTGGTGGGAGGGAATACTTTTTTGGGCGAAGAGTTTTACATTGGTCGAGCTGGTTTTAGTATAGATGTTGTGTCGGGGTCAATAATTAAATCAGAGGGGGTACTGCATGTACCTTATAAAGGGAATAGAAGGACCGTGAGTCAGTATCAAATCCTTCTTGTTGTCCCTGGATATGATTGCATAAATGGATCACTTCGTGTCGTTTCTAATGTAACGGATGAGAATTTTCAAGATGCTCAACCATCCAACTCTAGTCATGGACTCTCTGCCCCATTCTTTTGTACTGGTAAGTTTGAATTCTAAAACTTTGGAATGGAGTGTCAAACGGATTTTGACGTAAAATATTTTCCCAGCACAAATGTTCTCGGTTACCATGGCAACGTCCGGGGTTTAAGCTCTAGTGAAAACGCCGTGCCGTCGAAAGCTCTGGCGTTTTCGCCAGAGCTTAAAACCATGGATGTTACCATAGCAATTGAGAATATTTATGTTGGAAAAATATGTTTGCGTCAAAATCCGTTCGGCTGTCATGGAAACAACTGGGGTTTACGCTGAAGTGCAACGCAATTATAAAATAAAAGCCCAAGTGAAATTTACTATTTACAGTGTTTTAATTCAGTCAGGGATTCTTGAGTCATTCTGGCTTCCAGTGAGCTACTTATGACTCACGACGAGTCAAATTTAGTTCTCCTCAAAATTACGTCAAGCATTTTCCACTGCCCGTTATTCTTGTTCGACAAACCCAATAAAGGCATTGCGCGTGAGCGTGACGTCAATTCAAAGGGGACCCCTTGGTTCCAAGAACCTAAGTTGACTTTTTTCTTGGGAACCGAAAATAGCTTCCTGTGAGCCAAAATGGCTCAATAATCCCTGACTGTAATTAAAATGAGTACATGCAAAGTATTTTTTTTCTCAATACATTTTTGTACTTTATAGGCTTATCATTTGAATTTGATGATCAAGAAGTTGATTGTGACCATGGAGAGAACAAACCAATAAAATTGCGTCAGGTTTGTGATGGTGATAAAAATTGTCCAAATGGATCTGACGAACTGAATTGTACTCATTGTCACGGTTCTGCCTTCTTGTGTAAAATGGAACAGATTTGTATCAAATTAAATCATGTCTGTGACGGCCACGTCCATTGTCCTGATAGTGAATGGGATGAAAGTGAAGAAAGTTGTGGGAAATTTGAATTATTCAAATGTACAAATAATCAAACAATTCAAAGTACTTTCCGTTGCAATGGCTCACCCCAATGTCATGACAAATCTGATGAAGTTAATTGTACTCTCATGTGGATTAAAAGTCACACAAAAAATGTATTTAATTTTAATCGAGTCAAAATTGCAACTGATGATGGACATGACGTCAGTGTGGCTCGGACAAAAATAAATGGGGATGTAATTATTGGAAAGTTTGTATATTTGAAGGATTTCCCAACAGCCTATTTTGCTCTTGGAACCAACACCACCACCAACATGAACCCTTGGACCAAACTCAAGGATTTTGAGATTCTCATTGATCCACAAATGACCCTCAGCTGGGTACACACTTCTGATGGGAGATATGTCCCCCATTCTTTTATTGGAGGACGGACCAAGAAGGGAGAAAATGTATTTATTGGCCGTTTTTTTTTTAATCAGAAAGGTTCTCTGGGATCTTTTGTACAAGGTCACAAGATCATTTTCGTTCCATTTGGAAAACAAATTGTCAACACGAGTAGTTATGAGATTCTCATTGTCAAACCAAATTTTAAATGTTCAAATGGGCAACTTATTCCAGCTGACAAAAGGTGTGACTGTCAAAAAGATTGCCCTGACTTTAGCGATGAGCTCAATTGTAGGCACACACCGGGCTCCACTTTCAAATGTACTGAGGGTAAGGTCAAATAATTCAGTAGGGTTAAAATTGTTACGCAAATAAAAATCAGCTACAATTATTTTAAAGTATGTATTAAATCCTCTACTATAGGTCAATTTATGGCAAAACCCCGGGCTCTTGTCAAAATTGGAAACTCGACGAAAATTTTGTCCTTGAAAAAAACAAGATTTTTATCATGTCTCAATTTTCAACCTCCGAATGGAACTGAAAATGTCAAAATTTTGGACACTTTTAAAACTTGCATCCGTTTGTATAGTGGACCAAATTGTACACAGAAATCTACAGCTTATTACCCAATAAAAGAGAACTTTACAGAGACACCCATGGAATCCATTTATGGGTCAATTAGTCCATGTTTTGACAATGAATTTGATCAAAGTCATTTTGAATGGAATGGAGAGATGATCACAAAATTGGAAAAGTTGCCCTTGTCCTTGAAATTAAATTCACCACAAAGAAAAATATTTTTTGTTCCAGATATACTTGATTATCCCCTTGTTGTGAGAAACGAATCTTCAAAATTTCAATTTGAATTGGATGAAAGGGGTAGACTTATTTATATTACATCCACATTTGAGCAAAAAGATATACAATATATTATTAAGACAACAAGCGGCAGGGGGGATTGTGACACTTTGGATAAAAAATCTGGTGACCTCAAGGGTCATTACTTGAATCCTCATTTTGTTCCAAAAAATTTCTCCTTATTGAATGAATTCCGCCAAGATTCTTGGAATAAGAAAAAATTGTGTCAAATAGAAAATAACATGTTAAAGTTTCTGGAGGAAAATCCATGTGATTGTGAATCAATCATACTTCATGTTTATGCCCACTATGATCAAATCAATGAAAACGAGGGAATGACAAATTCACCGTCAAACCGACCGTCTGGAATTTCTTATTTTATTGACAGAAAGGACAAATTTTCTCGTTTCTACATCATCAATTTACCAGGTTACTTTTTCTTTCCGCTTCAGGGAAAAGCGCTGTGCGCGCCGGCCAGGCACAGGCAACGCAGGCTGCAGCCTGGTTCTAATTTTTTTAGACGTCCCTTTTGATCATAAAATGCCTCAAATCCCCTTTTTTGTTTTATACCCATTTTGCCCTTTTTTGGACGAAAAGCCTAGCATTGCCTGTACCTAATTTTTTTTGCTGGTGCCGCCTTTATTCCGCTGAATCATTGTGGGGACTCCACATGTCAATCAATAATTAATTATTGCTTGTCTTAATTAAAAATGAATAACTGTAAACTGACATGCACTATTCAAACTTTTTTTTGCAGACGACCAAGAAAACTATGACTCTCAGACAAAAGGTTTGTTGAAAATAAAGTCTAATACTACATTATTAAAAAAATTTAATTTGTAGGGTCAGGAAACATTTCATCAGCGGTGGAAACGGCCCTTATCATAATATTGGTATTGGCTCTCATCTCGTGTGTACTGGTATGTGTATTTTGGAAAAGAATTAAAAACAAATTGAGGGACGTGACTCTACGAAGTTTAACAGAACAAGAAGTACACGAATTTTTACAAGGGAAACAAAATGGAACATTTGATTCAAATCAAACTCATGAATCCATTTCTGCCCAACCATTTGACATGAAGTATCAAATACAACGTCAACATATCAATCTAGGTAATACAAACGCCATTTTAAATGTTTCTTTTGTTACCAAAGCGGGCCCATGTCTCTCGTGTTCTGTTCTCTCATGCATAACACTTGAACCATCAACTTTATGTTAATTATAGTGCTGGTTTTTCTAATTTCAATAAAAAGGGAGCAAACGTTTGGGTTCTGGTCAGTATGGACTTGTGACCAAGGCATCACTTGTCAAAGAAACTGAAATTGGAGTTGAGGTAGCAGTCAAAAGTTTGAAACCCAACGCCGACATGTCATACTTTAAAGCTCTTTTGTCGGAAATAAAAATAATGGCCTATATTGGGGATCATGAGCATATTGTTCAATTTTTGGGAGCATGTACAGAAAATATTGGAAATGGTAATAATAAATAATTAAAATCAATTTATCAAAATTAAGTAACCATTTTTTTATGGTCCGGAAGTTGAGGTTAGGGTGCGGGTGTTTTAATGTTTACTTTACTTTTTAGGTGAAATTTTGATTGTTGTTGAACTATGTTCTGGAGGGAGTTTACTTGAATTTTTAAAAGAGCGGAGAAAAGAATTTCAAAATAAACAAACTTCATCAAGGTATAAATCATATTTTTTAAAAAACATTAGAATATTTTGTTTTGGAATTGTTGGTAGGCAAGTGGAAATTGGACTACAGAAAAAAGATTTGAATTTGGAGGGAACAGAGTTAACTAAAATGGGCGTTGACTACACAAATATTCCTGGGGAAGATGGACAAATCTCAAAAACACTTTTCCAACTTTACAATTTTGCAAAAGACATTGCGGATGGAATGGCTTTTTTGACCACAAAAAATGTAATTCATGGGGATTTGGCTGTCCGGAATGTGCTGATTACCGGTGAGACTGTGGCCAAGATTAGTGACTTTGGACTCAGTCGTCACCTCGTCGAGTACACCAATTACATCAAAAAGCAGAAGGTAAACTGAATTTATTTAAGATTCATAAAAAGCCCCTATTCGATAAACCCGAAATGTTGGCCATCCAAAATAGAGATTCCAAGTTTGACGGTATGGCCGCCAAGCCCCTCCCTCCATTTGTCATTTTATATCACGGTTTTGTTCTGACATGATAATTAAAACTTTAGAAACGTTTTTTTTTGTTTTCACGATAGACCCCTTTACCATGGAAGCATATGGCATATGAGTCATTAAAATTTATGGAGTTTTCAATAAAATCAGACGTATGGGCCTACGGAGTGACATTATTTGAAATATTTAGTTTGGCCCAAATCCCCTATGCTGAATTCAATTGGAATGCTGATTTTATGGAAAAACTTAAAAGTGGCTATCGACTGGGACAACCCGAATTTGCAAATCAACAAATGTAATTTTTTATGCATCAAAATTAAAATCACTTGCACATTGTTTAATAGAATAATCTACATATTAGTCAAAATATCATGTCCTCGGATCGTTATTTAAATTTGATTTTTTTATATTTAGTTACCACATTATGTTGGAGTGTTGGAATATTGAGTCAACTCAACGACCAGAATTTTCAAACATATTTGCGCGTATTTTAAACATTGTTAATAATTTAAAAGAAAATGACATTATCCATTCATCTGATGAAAGTTATGTTTTCTGTGATTAAAATTAAATTTCTAATGTATAAAATACTGCTTCCACTTGGCAGAACAATAATGGCGAAAAGTCAATTATGATTAAATAGAAGGGTCAGTTTTTGATAACACAACCCGAGTGGGGAGCTCTTAGTTAATAATCGTATCGTCATGTATATACAATTTAAATGTACTGCCACTTTTATGGAACTGCCACCTGCCAATTTTTGCCGGTGGCTGCCACTGCCATGCTGGCAAAAATTTCGATTCTGCCGGCAAATGAAGAACCCTGCACATAATTTCTTAACAATAACTCTAGAAAAAAAGTATAGGAATACAGAATATTGGGCACCAAGGGGACCCTTTAAAAATTATTTATGACGCCTTTTATTCCTAAGGAATTCGTAATTCAGAAAATGAGAAGGATGCCCTTAACAATTTTACAGATATTAAGCACCAGCAAAAGCGCAAATTTTTTCTTGATAAAACTTCCAATTTGGACGCCAATTGGTTGTAAATGTCTGACGTGACGTCTCCCCTCAAAATCTAAATTGAAGGTCCAAACATTGAGCAATTCTTTGGAAGATACAAATAATTGACCCAGTCTCAAAAACAAGGTCAATTCCATAATGAAGAAAATAATGGCCCAAAATCCGAATGTGATCAGCGTTGAGTAGGGTAGGTCATGGCTCAACCTTACGCAACAAAAGATCATGATGACATGATGACAGGTCAACTCGCTAATCATGGCCATGGTCACATCGGTCGAATAGTAGTCATTATACATTTTATTCAGGACCCGTATTTCTTGATACCTCTTCATCAAATCGATGGTCCCTTTAAATCTAACAAAATTTGACCCCTTCAGTCTCAAGAGCCGGGTCGATGCCCTCAATTTTCCAAGCCATGTTTCAGTGGACATCATATAAGTACTTGTGATTAATACTCCGTAGAATGAAGCCCAACAAATCACGTGTAAATTGTACATCTCGAGCAGAAAGAAGGCTATAAAAGTGGCGCCACTTTTCAAATATGGGGGCAGCTTCGAGTAAATCCAGCGAGCATTATCGGGGTTATGGACGAATAGCATGGCGAATAATACAGATGTGCCCACTATGACTGGAACACTAGTTACTAAAATTTGTTCGTTGACGTCCAATGAAATTTTTCGCGCTCTGGGTTTGAATCCTAAGAACAATAATTAATTAATTATAATTAATTTAATTAAATTAATTTTTTTACCTTGATTAAAATGGAATTTTAAAAGCTGATTGATGCCATTGACCAGGGAATTTCCTCGGCGATAAATATTTTGTTGGACCCATGTATAAATAATGTAGAGAGTGAGCCAAAAGAGGTCAATGACTTTTGAGGAAATAGAGCGCCCTGATTGGGGATTTAAATTATGAATTATTTGATAAATCAGTTGAAGAGCCATTAAAATTAAATTGAGTTTCCATAGCCTCAATTGCCAAAGGGATTTTGACAATTCTAGGGAGTTTTTAGAGCGCTCCCATTTGAATGGAAAAGCGCATAAAAGGTAGCCACACTGGAAAAATAATTTATATGCATTGAAACACTGCTGAGTCAACATTTTAAATTTTAACGGGGAAATTTCATATACTGAAAGAGTTTGTGGGCAATATTTTGGATTTGTGATTAAAATATGACGCAAAATGAAATTACGAAAGCTTTATTTAATGGCCTCATTAAATAAATTATTAGGATTAATTTAGAATTAAATGACCGGGATAATTAGAAACGTAAAATTAATTGCCTTTGATTTATTTCATCAGCATTTCTCTTTAATAGTTTAGAAGAAGGAGCAAATAATTAATAATGGATTCTATCATTCCCCATGGTGTTGAAATTTGAAGAAATCTAAAAAAACTTTTCCGCACTCCAATTGGCTGCATTGCTCTCAACTCTTTGAATTGGATCACATTTTCCCGCTTAAAGTTCATTCCACGCCGTTCTAAAAAATGTCGCAATCTAAAGGACAAAAATTTTAGTTTAGTCACGATCGAATTTTTGTATGGAATGTTATGAATGCCCACCAAGTAAGGGACCCTTGGGCATATTTTCGAAGAATTCAAAAAAATTCGGTTGGATAGTCTTGGAGTTTATAGACCGAGTTTGGAGCACACTCTCAGCCATAAGGTGCCCTTCAGTTGACACTCAAATGACCCACCTCAAATTTGTTCAATTTTTGTGTCATTTTACGAAGTATGTGACAATTTTTCAACTTTTTGTGAAAATTTGAAATGCTTTTCCAGAACGGGGGTCGTTTAATGAGATTTTGACTCTTGTTGTTAGTCTATTTTTTCTGCATGAGGCCAAATTATTGATGCGTGAAACCTCAAATTTGTTGTGTGTATTATTTTACAAATCGTATCCACATTTATTGTAGATTGTTAGTTCAGACATTTCAAATCATTAATGATACTTTAATTGTGGTTAACTAATGAACTTTTTCACCGAACAGGAAGTCAGTAATTGTTGAAATTTATATTGAATATAATGACTCGAAACGTTGGCGATGACAAGATGGTAACAGAGGCTTCCATCATTCTCTTGTACATTGTAAGGCAGATGAGTTCATCGGTGTTGGATTGCCAATCAATTGTCTTTGCCATCGTCAACTCAATGGTGAGACACCAAAATGCGAACAAGTTGGCTAAAAATGGCTGTTTAATCTTGAAACGTATGAATTTGCGAGAATATATGGTAAGTTCAATACATATATATATAAAGATTTGACTTGACTTTAGAGTAACTATTAAAGAGCTAATGTAAATCAATTTCAATACTTTAAAGGTCTCTCACAAGTCAATGTTGATGTCAGCCCTCCAACAGATCATTTCCTCTCCAAGGTGTTTCATGAAAAATGAACGTAATTTCACGACTCTCAAGTTTTTGGACATCCAACAGTAGAGAGTATTGCGCAGCTCGGCGACCTTTTAGTTTGCGATGAGGGGTCATGTTAAAGGAAGAGGCCAAAAAATTGAAGATTCCATTTCTGACACCCATTGGATTTTCCCTTTGAAATGTCTCAGTGAATGTCTGGACATGTCTGGTGTACTCTGAATCAGAATTACAGCGTGAGTAAGAAACTTGGTCAAGGCATTCATTCATAAAGTCGATTGTGGGACCTCGGTTGAGGGATGTGTAGTATGAGGTCATCATGTCCCTGTAGCGGGACCCCTCTTTTGCCCCTGTGCAATGAAAGTAGAGGAAAACCTTTACATAAAAGCAACGAATGCAAATGTACCACCCCTCAACGATACGGACCTCTTGAACGTTGGAAATTGTGAGCCCATCCCTTGACCTTGAAGCAGTCAATTTATATAGTTGAAAAAACATCCAAAATATTTGGGATGTGGGTAATAAATTTTCAATTTGATCAAAAAATGTTTGAAATTGTTCGACTGTATGTGTCAAGCATGAAAACCTTTGAAATTTGTTTGATGGCTACCTCGACACACACACACACATGAGTCATGAAATAAAATGAGCTGTGCTTTGCAATGGGACATAAGTAGCTAATTTTGCTTCAAGACCAGCGAAGAATTTTCTTTCACATTCCATTATGCCCAACAATAGAAAGGTTGTTAAAAAAAATTTTCACCTCTCGAATAGCCTATTCATAATTTTTTATTCTCTACTAGAAGACGGCTTATATTTATTTGTCACAATGTTGAGCAGAGAGCATTTTGAAGTTTTTCTTTAAAAAATTCAATTGGAGTTTGAGGTGCAAAAATTTTCATGTGACGGAAATTCATTTCATGCTGTTGTACAAACCGCCCTTTCAAATTGTGTTGTCAATATAAAAAATCTTACACAGAGTTCAGTTGACTTCAAAAATGCCATTAAAAGTTGGATGGGACTGTTTAGTGAAGAAACTAAAACAAACTGGATTGTCTCAAAGGGCAAAACAATGACAAGAAAACTATACAAAAAAATTTACTTGTGTCAACATACAAGCTACCGAAAAACGTTTAATCCGGAATATAAATTGAACGTCAACTCCAGGGATAAGAGCTGTGAGGCCAGTATTCGTTTTGAAATAAAAAAATTGACTAAAGATACTCTTAGAAAACAAAAACGTCTTAGGCGTGGCCTCATCGCAGTGATAAAAGTGAGAACTTTGAATCTGTACATTTTAATATTCAAAAGCGTGCGATTATTGTACAATTGGCTTATTTTTTTCAGATTAATTTTCAACATTCACATCTCACGGAGGTCGCCGAAGCTTACAGATTTTTGAGGGTTTCCGAGTCCAGAAAAGAAAAGTTTTTCCAATACTTAAAAGATGGTATGACAGCTGCTTCAGCCAGGTCTTATTACGCCAACCAAATCTTCACCTCTGAGGATGACCCAACTAAAGCCGCAGAGCTTTTGTCAAATGCTCAATTAAACCCAACGGAGCGGCAGTCAACTAATTTGTATCAACAATGGAGGTATAAACTAACATGGAGCTTATTATGTTCGTAATTTTTGAATTTTCAAAATATTTCAAGTTGCGATGAAAAGTAAGTAAATTACATGCCAATTTTATGTATTTTTTAGGGAGACAAATTTAGGAACAAGAGACATTGAAAGTGTGTATGATTTTTTAATTGTAAGGATGGAACTATTAGAAAAAAATGGAACCAAAATATTTGTGACGAAGACTCCTCTAATTGTTGTTATTTTGACCCCAATTATGAAACGATGTCATGAACAGCAATTTTCTGAAGAAATTGTGTTCATTGACTCTAGTGGGTCATGTGACCAAACCAATACATGTGTCACATTTTTATTCGGGGCATTGAAAGTAGGGGGGCTACCTCTGGGATGTATTTGGCACACTTCTGAAACTGAGGACAACTACCGATCGGCATTTGGAGCACTGGAGGTGGCGCTAGGAGATGCGGGATTTCATGCAAAAAATATCCAGCAGTGGGCATGACAGATGACTCAACGCCCGAAAGAAATGCGTTAAGGTCATCGTTCCCGTCCTCCAAACTTTTGCTGCGTAGTTTTCATGTTTGTCAATCAATATGGAGATCGCTCTGGGATTCAAAAAATTCAATTGTCAAAGAAGATCGCCAAAAATTAATGATAGAATTTCGAAACATTTTGTTTGCAATAAGAGAGTCAACTTGTGTGGAATTTTATGTTTTTTTAGCTGATCCAGTTGTTAAAAAGTACAGTTTGTTTTTGGTTTATGTAAAAAAATTATGGGATCGTCGAACTGAATGGACTGTATGTTTCCGAAAAAATTTGTTAACAAGAGGTCATAATACAAAAATTTTTGTTGAAGCGTCTAGTCGAGTTTTTAAGGACATTGTACTGCAGCGGTGTAAAGTTTTTAACACTGTAACCCTTGTTGATTATGTAGCCAATGTTTTGGAATCGTATCATTCACGTAGATTGCTAGAGTATTCCAGTAAACGAATTGGGAAAAATTCTTTATTATATGCCAAGCTGATAAAAAAGTCACAAGGTTTAGTTGTCGAAAAAGATGGTGAAAATATGTCAAAGTCCTATCGTCAAAACGAGAATTCGTGTATACAGTTGACACCAAGTCACAGTCTTGTAATTGCTTTGCTGGGTATGGTAGTGCTTTTTGCAAGCACTTGTGTGCAGTGCACTATAAATTTGGATTAAAAGTATCTAACTCGCCACACTTGACTCCCAATGACCGTTTTATGCTCGCAAAAATTGCAATCGGTAATGGCGCTAGACCTGAATTTTACAGAGACATGACAGTAGGCAAGGAAAATGAGATTGATTGTGCTATTGAGCCGACAAGTTTTAATCAGGTAGTTGTGGGGGATGACAATACGAGCAATGAAAATTTAGACGTACGAAGCGTTGAACGATTTGAATTTATAATTAGAATCCTCGACTCAAATTTCTCTAGAATTGTAGAGCTGGCCATGACAAAACGATCACTTCAATTTTAAAAGATATTAGATACTTTTAATGGCACATTGAATAAAATAAAAACCGAAATGCAGATGGAATCATTTATGGTGCAAAAAAGTCATGAAACAACAAAAAAAACTATATCCGTTCAATCAACGTCAAGGTCGAGAAGAAAATTTCGTGTTGAGCTACAATGTGGTTCAAAAAGAGTAGAAGCTGGTAGGCCTTCTAATCAGGAACTAGGAAGAGCAAGTCGAAAATAAAAATCACTGGGGTCAAATATTCACTTGAACCAACCAAATGCCAAGTCTCATGGAAGTGATCGCTAGCGATCACATCTTAAGTTGATCATATGTATTTCAATATTCAATTTAATGAGAACATACTTATTTTCATCATAGACATTATTTGGTTTTTTTTTATTTAATTTTATGGTTTATGGTATAACAATTCTCACAGATAAATTTCACATTAGTCAGCATGAGCACAATGAGGCGACTGTATGAAATATTATTTTAGTATAAATGTAGGCAATAAATGTATAAGATTGTTTGTTTGAAAGATTAAAATTTAAATAAAAGTTTTCCCGACATTCAATTCCCCATCATTGTAATAGCAAAATAGGCTAGCTGTGATATACACAACACATGGCCCATCTTGCTAGCACGTATTTTCAAAGGTCTGCATGAGACTCGTGTGTCGAGGTAGGCATCAAACAAATTTCAAAGGTTTTCATGCTTGACACATACAGGATTCCACTCCCATGTGAAGCAATCCCGAATGGACATGCAGTATGTATATACGCTTCCGGGTCACTGTTTGTATAAAATTTTAAATACATTTTAATTGGAAATAAATAAACATCAAAGCAATTAAAAGGCGATTAAAGTATTGTTTTGGTTTTAACTTGCATTGTTTCATGGGGGGTGGTGGGGTATAAAAGGAGGGTGCTCAGTCCCACTTGACAAAATTTTGCTCTTACTTATTTTTCTCCTAAATTAAAAATAGTAATTGAATAGTATGGATATAATTAGAATAATTTAACGATTACATTTTCTTTGTATGTGCCTAGATATGAAAAGTGTATGCAATACGGAAATCTGAATTATTATTTAACGTGCTGATTCAGCACTGCTGAATAATTTTGTATCACTCTAATTAGGCATAGTCTGTCATTCCGTATTTTGTGAAATTAGCCTTCCACATTTACATATTTTTATTGTAATGGCTGAAATTGCTCTTTCCTGTCATCTCCCACGACCCTCCCTTTCTAAAAATATTTCCCATGTAATTTAACCGCCCTTCCCTTTATGGTCATTAAATGTTTTTGCATTTTGGTCACACTCAATTACCAATGGCACTACATCGCTTTGTCAATCAAGTTAATTAATTCCAGTAAATTAAGAACAATATTTATGAAGATGAATTTATTTATTTAATTATTAATCATTAATATGGCTAGCAGATAGCTGTGCGCTCTGTTTTTTCATGTACTAGACTCATTGGCACGGTCACCATTTTAATTGGGGTCACAGTGAAGGCCGAAAGATATGCCAGAAATGGCGGTAAATCAATTAGGGAAAGTAAAATGGATTCAAAACGTTTGAGACGTTTTGTTGAA